>PVJH01031529.1:0-23659 GCA_004026705.1 Nesogale talazaci
CTAATCACGGACTGTGTCACTGTGAGTTGAGGTGCCTTCAAGCCCTACTTCGCCACACTGCTGGGATATACATCTCTTGAGCTGGGGACTGTTGGACTCTGTCATCTGGCTGACTGTTGGCGACCTGCTCTGCTGTTTGCTGCCTATGGCCAGATAGCCTAAATTGCTCTACAGAGGACTACTCAGCGGCCTTCAAGACTTGAAGGACTGCCAGTCTTCTAGCTGCCTCACACAAGTGAGTTGTACTGAGCAATCTGTACTGCTTTATAGATAGTTAACTGTTTCTTTCTTATCTTATATACCTTTCTCTCTCTCTCTCTCTCTCTCTCTATATATATATATATATATATATATATAAACAATTACTAGTGTACTGATTTTTATTTCTCTAAGAGAACCCTGCCTGACACAGTAAGCAAGTCAGACAACAAACTCTCCCCAAACTCCACTTGTTAATTCCCAGAATTTTAAAACTAAGGTGATTTTCACTATTTTAACCAATGTTTCTTATTTTATGAAAAAGGAACCTTGAGGAGGTAGAAAAAATAAAATAAATTTTAAAAGGAAGGAAACTTGGGAAGTTACTCTCTTCACCAGACGCGCTGATGTCATTTCCATATATTTAAGCTTCTCTTAATTACTAAAGTTTTTCACAAATTTATTGGCATATAATCAGCACACTGTACATTTGTGGCTTTTTGTTTGTTTGTTTTTTGTTTTTTGTTTTTTTTGTGGCATCACTGCCCTGATGGGAGTAGGAAGCCCAGCCTTGCTCCTGGAGAGCTGCTGCTGGATTTGAACCATCAACCCTGTGGGCTGCAGTCCTGCACATAACCACTACACCACCAGGGTTCAACACTAGCACACTGTACATTTGAATAATTCATTTTCAATAAGAAGAAGA
The DNA here is from genome assembly GCA_004026705.1 of Nesogale talazaci. NCBI lineage: Eukaryota > Metazoa > Chordata > Mammalia > Afrosoricida > Tenrecidae > Nesogale > Nesogale talazaci. Next base: position 905 of record PVJH01031529.1, read on the forward strand.
GTGTAGAACCATCACCACAGTCAATTTTAGAACATTTCCTTCTTTCTTGTCCTCATTCTTATTAAATCCTATTTCCCTGAAATCTCTCCTGGGATGCCCTCAAGAAGTTTATTTTCTTTCTCTTTCTTAACTTGACTTAGGATTTTTTATTCTTTCAACTATTAAGGTTAAAATGTTTACACTTTTTAATATTTTTCACCTTTTTACATTTTTTATACTTAGTCAATAAGTTGACCCGAAATGTAGCAAACCAACAGGCAGTTTTCCCTTATTATTCAGTTTTTCATGGCATAGGTAATAGTGAACTGTGTTAGTCCAGGTAGACTAGAGAAACAAATCCATAGAAACTCTTGTGTATATATAAGAAAGAATTTTATATATAAGAGCAATTGTACATTAAAGAAACATCCCAACTCAGTCCAGTCCATGTCCATAAGTCTGATATTAGTCCATGTGTCTGATACCCATCCATAAGTCCTCTTCAGACTCATGAAGCACATGCAATGACACCAGGCCATGGGTGCAGAATATTGTGTATCCATGCTGGTAGAAACATCTCAGCACTGGCAGGGGTCTCCCCACAGCGGCTCGTCCAGTTACCAGGGCTCAGGGTCTATGGGCATGCAGTCATGTGTGTCATCAGCTGCAATGTCTTCCAGGGAATGAGTCTTGTGTCTTCCACCTCCAAAGGAGAAATACCACTAGATTTTCCAGAAGTCTCAAAGAAAGCCATGCCCACACAGAGGTCTCATTGGCTATCTCAGATTGACAGGCTAGACTCCACCCCTACACTCTTAATCATCAAATTGACACTAGATTAAGTGACTATCCCATGAATTATGAACATTTTCTCCCTTGAGGTTGCAAGAGAATTCATCTGTGCCACTCTTTTTTTTCTTCTTTTTTTTTCTGCATCACTGCCCTGGTGGGAGTAGGAAGCCCAGCATTGCTCCTAGAGAGCAGCTGCTGGATTTGAACCATCAACCCTGTGGGCCGCAGTTCCACACACAATCACTGGGCCACCAGGGCTCAACTATGTGGCACTCTTAATTACAAAACCAAATGGGTTTTTTGTTCTCACTCCCACATCCCAACTAATTCTCAAATCCAGTCGTATTCCAATTTGCTGTTTAATGTGTAACATAGCTTTCTTGTAATTTTTGAAAAACAATTTTTTCTCTCTTGGGATTTCAATGACCTTACTTGATCTATTAGTCATTAGATATAGCCATCATAGAAAGTTCTTAGCACCTAAATAGTTATTGAAACTAAATTGCTTTGAATTGCAAACTCACTCCCATTAATAAATGAAATGTTGCTTAGGGAATTTGTATATGATTTCTGGCCAAATAAGAGAAAAATGATTTAGTATATAGCTTTAGGGTAAATTTAGATGGCCCAACTTTTCTCAAACAGATGGTGAGCTGTGTTGGTCTTATCCCACCCAGCCTAGCTTTCAGAAATCACACTGATTTTGCTGTACTCAACGCTAACTAGCCCAAAGGGAAATAAATATTTTATGTTTTTATAATTGTACTAGAATTGTTCTATTAGAGTCTAAATAAAAGGTGCCAGGCTGCCTTTTAAAAGTTTTCCTAAAGTGTTTGAGTTCTGAGAGTGTGCACATGATGACGAATTACAATAATCAAAACGAGAGAAAGGGAGAAAGACCTATCAGCAAAATACTGGCAGTGATAAAAAGAAATGCCATTGAGAGAAATAAGCAGCCTTAATATTCTCAAGAATGAATAATTTTCAGCCTCCTGAGCTAAACCTTGTAAAGCATTTCCCCTTCAGATATGTGCTTTTCCAAGCTTTTTGGAACATGAGTTCTATCTTGGATCCTTGGGACCCTATAAAAGATCCTCAGAAACTTGCTGAAACCCTTGTGCTTCTATGAGAGGTTTTTTGTTTATAATGTCTCTGAGTCAAAAAATTTCATAAATTTCATTATGTTTGTGAAATGTTCCAAGACCACAGAAAAAGTTAAAATCATTACCATGGTCAAATAGCCTACTTGAGCACTGGATGTTGCCAGGCCCACTCATAAGCAAATATATTCACTTAAAGGGGCCATTTATGTTATGGCTACATGTAACTTACCTCACAATAATGAGCTTTTAGCCAGTCAAGGTGCCATCCTAGAATCTTTTTAATTTCCTTCTGGCTTGATGGTTATGAGAAATCACACGTGGTCTAGCTCTTTTGTAATGAGTCCTCTCACTCTTGCTGTCTGGGAGTCAATTCTCACTCGCAGCATCTCTGTAGAACTGAGGAGAACTTCCCTTGTGGGTTTCTGAAACCAGAACTCTTCACAAGAGTAGAAACCCTCATCTTCCTTCCAAAGAGGGGCTGCTAGCTTTGAATTGTTGACCCTGTGGTTAGCAGTTAAATGAGTACCGCACTGGGCAGTAGCTCGCCAGGAGCAAGACTGAGCCTCCCACTCCCACCAGAGGGCTGTGATGCCAAAAAGAAAAAAGAAAAGACAGGTCTCTCTATTCCCCTAAAGAAAAAATTATAACTGCTAAGGATATCGTTGATGAAATATTTTTTTGGGGGGGGGGGGGTGCCAAGGCTCAGCCTTGCTACTGGAGAACTGCTGCTGGACTTGAACTGCCAACCCTGTGGGCCACAGTCCCGCATACAACCACTATGCCAATGGGGCTCGGCCCAGTTGATGAAATTTTTTGTTTGTTTGTTTTTGTTGTTTAAGTTTTTTTTTTTTAGGCATCACTGCCCTCTGGTGGTGGGATTAGGAGGCCCAGCCTTTGCTTCTGTGGAGCTGGAATTGAACCTCCATCCCAGTGGGCCGCAGTCCCGTGCACAACTGCTACGCCACCGGGGTTCAGCCCGATGAAATTTTTTTTTAATTCTATAAATCATTTTATTGGGGGCTCATACAACTCTCATAACAATCAATACATATATCATGTTGATGAACTTTTAAGGGGTAATTTCCCTAACATCATATCGGAACATAAAATAGCTATGCAGAAAGTCCTAACAATGCCAAAAAGAATTGTAAAAGGAAATCACCTTGGCATACAATAGTGAGACTTTCTAATATTAAAGATAAGGAAACGATCCTGAAAGGTGCATGGCAAAAAAAGAAGAAATTTATGAACAAAGGCCAAGTGATCAGGATAAGTTCAAATTCTTCCACAGATACCATTCAGGAAAGAAGGAAATGGAATGGCATATTCTAAATACTGAAAGAAAAAAATTGTCCACCAAAAATCTTAAGTCCAGAAAAATTATACTTCAAATGTGATGAAGAAATAAAAAGATTTACAGACAAGAAAAAAACTAAAGGAATCTAAAAATATATGACCACCTTTCCCCAAAAAAAAATATTAAAAGGAATTCTATAGACAGAAAATCTATAACAACATTTGACAACCTAAAAATATTGGAAATTCTTATGGAGAAAATATTCTACTTATGCAATACTCAAAGTAAAATGGAACTAATTAAAACAAGGAATCAGATATAACATTCTGCTATGAAGATAAAAATAAACAAGTAAACAAAAGAGAAAACAATAGTCAAATGGAAAAGTGATTGATCCAGTCACAAAATACAACAAATCACATTGAAATTGGAAATTAAATCACACAAAAAACAACCCCACCTATAAAGAAAAAATTAAAACTTCAATAAAACAAAAAAGATAATAACCATATGAACAAAACAAACAACATAAAAAGATGAAGAACAAAGAGAGATACCAGAGGACAACCAAAAAAACAATAGAAACACAATACAGTCACCATGAAAACTAAAACTAGTAACACCATTAAAAAAATGTAACAAAGGGCTGAACCTCAGTGGCATAGTGGTTGAGTGCGGGACTGTGGCCCACTGGCTTGACGGTTCAAATCCAGCAGCAGCAAGGTTGGGTAGCTCCCACCAGAGGGCAGTGATGTCTCCCCAAAAAAATGTAACAAAAATGAGATCAAGAAAAATAAATTTTAAAAAATGACATCAAGAAACCCATATTTATCAATAACAACATAAAATGTAAACTATCTGAACTCACTAGTTAAAGACAAAGACTAGAAGAAAGAATTTTTAAATGAACTTTTATTATGCTGCTTACAGAAATGTACCTTAGTTATCAAGATAAACACAGACTAGAAACCAAGGGATGGAAGATAATTTATCAAGATAAGGTCAGCCAAAAGAAAACTGTAGTAGCCATGTTAATCATTGACAAAATAAATATCAAAATTGATGACACTATGAGAGACAAAGAAAGTCGCCGTAAATGGAGTACCCCACCCCAAAAAAAGAATTATTTTCTCCAAAGCTATGTATTTCCTTTTTTTTTTTTTTTTGGCAAAAAAACCTTAGCACCTTCAAAGTACTCTCCATTACTCTTAATACATTTGTCAAATCTGTGGCTCCATTCTTGGAAACATTTTCTAGTTCATCTCTTAGGATGGCTGATAGCACCTCCTTTACTTTTTTCTTCACCTCTTCTATCATGTCAAATTTCTGTCCTTTCATGTACCTCTTCATTTGTCAAAACAAAAAGAAGTTGCACAAAATGTGGTCATGTGAGTTGTGTGCATGGGGCAGGAGAGGCATACCATCTTTTGCCAAAAAATGGTGCACTCAGATGGTTACATGAGCAGGTACATTTCTGTGGTGGCAAAACCAGTCCCCCATTTGTCACAAATCAGACTTTTTTTGTTGCACACTATTATTCAATCTTTTCAGAACCTCAAAATATAAAGCTGTATTCACAGTCTGACCTGGTAAAATGACCTCCAATTCCATGATGAGTTGACATTTTTGTCCTTTCAGGAAGTTGATGGACTTTCAGAGAGAGGATTGTCATCAATCAACATTTCACCTTTTTAATTAACAGAAAACCACTCATATACATGAGATTTCCCATAGTGCTCTCCTTTAAGTTATGTTCAACATCACAACACTTTCTCAGGCATGTTTCCCAAGTAGAAAACAAAAGCTGCCATTAGTTGCACTACCTCAGAGATAGCTGCTTGACGCTCACCTAGTGGGGAAAATGTGTACAACAAAAGTTCCTCTTTATCCAGAGCTATTCTAGGTTTGTTTTTGTTTTGTTTGGTGGGGGGGGGGGGGTAACTCCTCATATAGTTATGAAAGCTATAATTGAGCAAGAAACCGTAACCATAATTAATAAATACATGCCAAAAAAAGACCATTGAAATACATTCATCAAATTCTGATAGAGAGGAGGAAATACATTGATCATAATATGATACTAGGAGGCTTCAATTAATCACTTTCAACTAAAGATTGATCAACTAGAAAGAAAATAAAAGATACAAAAATTTAAATAACACAATCGACTTGATTACAAAGATATACAGAGAACCCCTAAAAATGCAAATATAGAGAACCCAAAAAAAAACTTGATTGCATAGATATATAGAGAACCACCCCCCAAAAAAACACCTTCTCTAGAACCTACAGAAGGTATTCGAGAATAAATCACATTTTTGGTAATAAACCAACCATCAAACAATTCAAAAAACTTAATATAATGCATGCCATCTTTTCGGATCATAATGCTGCAAAACTAGAAGTCAACCACAGAAGAAATTAACATAATCAAAGGTTCTTTGACACAAATGAGAACAAAAATACAACATATCAAAACCTTTGCTACATAGCAAAAGTAGTACCCAAAAGGCAGTTTATAGCAATATCCACACACATCAATAAGGCAGGAAAATTAAAACCAACTCCTTAATACATGAACTACAACAATTGGAAAAATTCAGTGAAATAACCCATTAGACATGAGAAAAAAGGATTTTTAGGGACAAAGGTAGAAACAGACCGATCAGAAACTGAAAAACACTATACATAGAAAAAGGTAAGACAAGAAGTAGGTCCTTTGAAAAGATTGACAAATTTGATAAACCACTAGCAAATCAAACAAAGAATCTATATGAGCAAATGACCAATTATATGACTAAGAAATTAAACAGTTGTTATAAAAAATGAGATAACGGTAAAATCAGATAGTATTTTGAAAAATTTTATTCCATTAAACTTGAAAATGTAAGACAAATTTCTATAAGTAGATTGTTCACCTAAATTACTAAAGAATGATGTGGAAAATTTCAACCAGCCTATAACATAAAAGAATATATCTCGTCATAAGAAAATTCCCAACTTCAAAAACTCGAGTTCCAAATAGTTCCACAGGGGGATCTATAAAATATTTGGAGAAGAAGTCATCCAATTCTTATAATACCAATAAACTATTATACAAAACACAGAACAATATATTACCAAACTTATTTTAGAAGAAGCTATAACTCTGATACTAAACCAGGTAAAGATACCAACAGAATTAGGAATTACAGACCAACAACTCTGTTGAATATAGATGCCAAGATCTTCAATAAATTAGCTAAAATAATTTTTACTAAGCATAAAATATACATAATAATCAAGTAGGATTCATACCAAATTTGTAAGGATAATTTAATATTAGAAAAAAGAATCAATGAAATTCATCATATAAACAAAATATAAGAGAAGAATCATATGATTATATCAATCAATGCAGAAAAGGCAGTTGATAATATTGAAGATTCTTTCCTGATAAAAATTCTCAATAAAATAGGTATAGAGCAGACATTTCTCAACATAATAAAAGCGATATATGCTAAACTAATGGCTAGCATCCCATTTAATAGAAATTGAAATCATTTTCTACTAGAAAAGGAACTGCACAATGCTTCCTTTTTTCATCACTTTTGTTTAATACAGTTCTGGAAATTTTAGCAAAAGACATAGGACATCAAAAAGAAATGAAAAGTATCCCGAACAAGTAAAAATCTCTTTATTTTCAGATGACATAATACTATTGATAGAAAATCCCAAAGATTCACTTAAACAACTGCTCAAACTAAATGAAAAATTGACAGCATAGTAGGCTATAATCAACATACAAAAATCACTTGGGTTCTTACATATTAAGAATCACAACACCAAGAAAGTTATCAAAAGAACAATCCCACTTACAACAATACAAGAGATAAAATATTAAGTGATAAATCTTACCAAAGAAACAAAAGATTTATACAAAGAAAACTACAAAATAATACTTCTAGAAACCAAAAGAATCTTATACAAATGGAATAAGCTACTATTTCCTTCATAGGCAGACTAAAATTGTGAATGTAACAATATCACAAAAATTACTTTACAGGCTGAGCCCTGGTGGCGTAGTGGTTGTACGCGGGACTGCGGCCCACTGGGTTGGAGGTTCAAATCCAGCAGCAAGGCTGGGCCTCCTACTCCCACCACCAGATGGCAGTGATGCCCCCCCCAAATTACTTTACAAATTCAGTGCAATTCTGATCCAAATCATATCAAAATTTTTTCAAAGAAATGGGAAAATAAATTACCAAATTTGTATGAAAAGGAAAGAAACCTAGGATAAATTAAAAACTATTAAAAATTAAAGTAAGTAGGAGGCCTTTCACAACCAGACCATAAAACCTACTACAGATTCAAATAATCAGAACAGCTTGGTACTGGTACAACAATAGGTAAGAAGTTCAATGGATTAAAATTGAGAACCCCCAAATACAACCAAGTATCTATAGACACCTAATTTTTAAGAAAGAACTAAAACATACTAAATGGGCAAGAGGCAATCTTTTCAACAAATAATGCCAGAAAATAAATGGATCTCTGCTTGCAAAAAATGAAACAAGGACACTTCCATTAAGATGGCATCCAGGGAGGCAGCTCACACTGGGAGTTCCAAGAAGATAAGTGAGTGGAGAGATCTGGGCAGCCCAAAAGGAGATCCAAGGCTGTCAGTTAATTTCTGCTATGGCCCAAAATGCTTCCCTGAACGAGGAGCTGATGCCTACCCCCTCACCTGCACCCACTGTGAAGTCATGGGGAACTCACTGCATACTGCAGGGACTGCTCCAGCCCATGCTGTCCATGTTGCTGTGAAACCCAACCCTGGAGACCATGGCCCAGCCACCATGCCTCAATCTCACCAAGTGCTCAGCAAAGGCTCTTGCAGTTTTGAGTCTACCACTCACTACAAGATCCCTCCTCCAAGACTGACATTCTCCTTCCTGCCCTTTCATGCCCTGCTCAGTGCTCTCCCACCTTCTGTGCTTAAAACTGCTAAGCTGGGCATTAAGTTGACAGACAAAACTAGGGCCTTTTCCCCACTCAGTCACCCTCAGTGCCTCTAGGCAGGAACAGACCACCCTTCACCCCTCAACCCCCAAGTTTTGTTCTCCCACACCTGGACAAGCACATACCCCCTGACCATAGCCAGCACAGCTGTTGATTTTCAAAGCCATGAACAGACTCCTATAGATGCCTGAGTAGTGCTTGGATATGACACCGGCTGACTGTGGAAACTGGCCACTGAGAGGGCCATCCATCCTGCTCTCCAAATAATAGAATTCTTATAAGCTAGGGTGTGAGGGAAACCCCAATGGGACAAAAGCGTAGCTTAGGACATTTCGCTACAGGTATTTCACAGAAGCATTCCTACCAACCTCCCAAAGAAAGAGCCCAGGACTCTTCGACACCTGGGAAGATGGCATAAATTCCTCCAAAATGGAAAAAAAAAAAAGCAATCTGACTCAACAACCTCAAAAAACAAACAGACAAACAAACAAAATAGGAGAAACAAAATTCAATGTCAGAGAAACTAGCATAGATGTGATAGATTTTGATCTGCCACAGAAAGAAATGTTCAAAATGCTACTGTGAGGAAAGTAATATAGAAAAAGGTGGGGGCTGAGCCCCAGTGGCATAGTGGTTGTGCACAGGACAGCGGCCCACTGGGACGGAGGTTCGATTCCAGCTCCACGGAGCAAAGGCTGGGCCTCCTACTCCCACCACCTGAGGGCAGTGATGCCCCCCCCCAAAAAAAAATAAAGAAAAAGGTGGAAATAATAGAGGAGATAATAGTCAGGCACCAAAGGGAAATAAAAGAGCTAAGGGATGAGATAACAAAAACAAGTAGCAAATTCACAGAGTTCACCAATAAACTAGAAGAAGCAGAGAATGATTCCAGTGACCTAGAGCAGCCGTTTTCAACCTGTGGGTTGCAAACCCTTTGGGAGTCAAACGACTTTTTCACAGGGGTTGCCTGACTCATATCAGTAGTAGAATTACTTATGAAGTTGCAAGGAAAATCATTGTAGGTGGGTGTGTCGGGGGGGAGGGGGTGTTAAACACAACATGAGGAACTGTATTAAAGGTCACAGCATTAGAAAGATTGAGAGCAACTGACCTAAAGAATAACCAGGGAGACTTCAAAAAACAGCAAATACAGTCAAACAAGATAATCAGAGAGGTGAAGAAAACCTGAGAACAATGTCTGATGCTATGAAGAGGAACAACATTAGAATAACTGGACTACTGAAAGAAGGCACAACAAAAAAGTCGATGGCAAAAATAGTGAGGAAATACTTGAGGAAAACTTTTCCAGTTTAATGTAAATGAAAATCAGGCAGCCATTCAGGAAGCTGGGGGGACACCAGCTGGAATGAAGCCCAAAAAGAATTCACCAAGGCATATACCATATATATTCAAGTATAAGCCAACCCGAATATCAGCTGAGGCACCTAATTTTACCACAGAAACTACATAAAAAATATACTGAAAAACTCAGCTTTACATGAGCATGTACAGTAAAATTTTAATTGATCCAAAGAACAACAGAAAGTGTGTGGGGTAGGGACTGGACTAGTCACCGAAGGTACCCCTGGTACCCAAATTAGAATATTCTCAGACCTATCAGAAGACACTATGAAGAAGAGGAGAGAGTAGAGTAATATGTTCCAAAAGTTGAAAGAAAATAATGCAAACTCCTTCAGAAGAAGGACATCAGAGAGTTGATCTATCTGACTTTGGCACCTCTTATAAAGCCACAGAGGTCAAAACAGTGTGATACTTGTATAATGACAGATATTCAGACTAATAGACAAGAATTGAAGACCTAGAAATAAAATCATCAGCACACAGACAACTGATCTTTGATAAGGGTCCCAAAAATATCAAATGGAAAGCAGGTGCTATCTTCAGCAGGGGTTGCTGGTAAAAAAAAAAAAAATGAGTATCTTCTGCAGAAAAATAAAGTAAGACCCTTACCTCACTCCATGCACAAGAAGAAACTCAAGGTAGATCACAAGCCTTGAGGTAAAACCCAAAACTATTAGTGCCATTAATGAGGAAATTGGGACAAATCCGAGAACTTTGGCATGGGGAATACATAGAGTGTTGGAAGTAAGAAAGGACACGAACAAAGAGGAAGCACAAATTGGAAGTGAAATATACTAAAGTTAAAACATTGCATTTGCCAGGAGCGTAATAAGAGAACACACAGATTGGGAAAACATCTTTAGCAATGACACATCATGTGGCGATCATGTACTTGATGTCAATTTCATGATTGGGAGTGTTGGGGGAGAGTCTAGCCTGTCACTCTGGAGATAGTTAATGAGGCCTCTGTGTAGGCATGGCTTTCTCCTGAGAATTCTGGGAAGTCTCATGGTATTTCCTCATTGGATAAGAGAGACTTGACTCAGGCTCCGAGACAATGAACTACTGACAAGATGAGATGATAGCATGCTGATCAATCCTGATTCCGGAGAATTGAGGAGCCAGAGAAGAGGCCACATGGGCTTTCCCTGATGGAGCCCAACCTTTGGAGTCGGAGAAGTCACGTGGAAACTGCTGCCAGTGCTGAGATGTTCGGGAGGCCACTGGGAGACCCCTGCAAGCACTGAGATGCTTCCAGTGCCACCGGACACACAAGACTCTGCACCCACTCACTTGTGATTGTCCTGGTGCCATCACACATGCTTCATAAGTCAGAAGGAGACTTCCTAGACTGGTATCAGACATATGGGCTAATATCGGACTTATGACCTTGGACTGGACTAGGTTGGGATGTTTTCTCAGTGTTCCATTCCTCTTGTATATAAACCATTCCCTTATATCCATATGCATCTTTATGAATTTGTTTCTCTAGTTTATCTGGACCAACACATATCAGATAAGGCCTTGTTAATAAAGCCTATAATACTCTTCCAGTCTACAATAAGAAACAAACTATTAGCCCATTGAGGAGGTGGGCAAAGAACCTGAACAAAAGTTTCACAAGGGCAGAAATCTGAATGGCCAATAAACATATGAGAAAATGTTAGCCATAAGAGAAATACAAAGTAAAACAACTATGAGATATCACCTAACACCCTAAAATACCGCCCATTTTAAAAATCAGAAAAGAACAAGTATTGAAAGGGCTGTGGTGAGATAGGAACTCTCCTCCACTCCTGGTGAACCTGTAGGCATGTACAGTCACTATGGAAATAAACTTGGCAATATCTTAAAAAAATGAAAATCAAGCTATCATATGAACCAGCTGGACGTATACCCAGAAGATGCAAGAAACAAATTGCTCCGATGATCATTGTGGTGCAGTTCCCAATTGCAAATAGATAGAAACAACCTTAATTTACATCAATGAAAAATTGGATTAAAAAACTATGGTACATACATACAATAGAGTACTCTGCATCCCTCAAAGGTAGTGATGAGCACATGAAGCACATTTTCACATGGGAAGAGTTGGAGAAATTATGCTAAATGAAGTAAGCCAAGCACAAAAGGACAAATACAACATGAGTCCACTGAGATAAACTTAAAACGCAAAGGCTACTAAGTACATACATTCCTGGACGTTGTCCATGAATTCTGGCAGGGGTCAGACTCAAACTAGGGATACGTATGGTAGCCAACTAAAAAGGAGGGGGAGAGAAGAAAGTCAAAAAGAGGATATTCAGGGGAACGGGACACCAACCCAACCAAGGGGGGGGGGCACGTATTGTTTATGTCTCCACAAGAAAGAGAAAAAGGAACCAGACCTCGACCTGATTCACCAAGACTTGAAGGCAACATGCTGGTATAAAGCAGTGAACCAACAGACAGATCTGTGGGGCCAGCTCCATTCTCAGCTTTGTAGACCCCCTCCCCAGAAGAATGTGCTACAGAGGACAGCTATGAAGATACAGCTCAGAGTGAGGGTTGGGTCTGCTCAGAACTCATGGGAGCAAACTGGTCAAAAACCCCGAGGATGATGTTCCTGCTCAGCAAAACCAATGTACAGAGAAGACTGTAGGGCCAATGAGACATGGCATCTCCTCACTGACCAATAGCACTTCAGGAGACAACACTGGAAACAGAGTGCGAGAATTATGCGAGATCTGACTCCTCACACTGGGATCAAACACTAAGGAATCGCAAGAGAGCAGCAAGGGAAGCAAAGCAATGAAGTCCCTGAGGCATCCCCAAAATAGACTTTGAGGACAGAGCTTGATCATCAGGCTTGATTGGAAAACATCCCCCCTCCTGTGTATCTATATATAAGATAGATAAACAATTCTGAAAAAATAAAAAACAACAGGACCAATGATTTCAGGGTGAGATTAGAGAGGGAGAGGTGGTGGAAAGGAAGGGGCATGCCAGCAAACCCCAGGACAAGGGAACAACAAGTGATCTAAAACCAATGGTGAGAAGAGTGTAGAATGCCTGGAATGCTTTGATCAAGTGCAGTGTAGCTTCACCCACCTCACCCCACATTCCCTACAAATACCGTGACTCAAGTTCTATCTTACAAATCTGACTAGACCAGAGTACGGACACTGGTACAGTTTAGAGCTCTCAACACATGGAATCAGGACAGATAAACCCCTCAGTAACAATAATGGGAGTAGCAATACCATGAGGGTAGCGGAAAGGTGAGGGAAGAAAGGAGTAACCCGTTGCAATGAGGGACATATAGCTTCCGACACACACTCAGGGTAAGGAACACAGAATCATAGGTGAAGGAAGACAGCTGATGACATAACATATGAAAGTAATAATAATTTATCAAGAGGCATGAGGGTGGGATGGTTGGGGAGGGAAGGAAAAAATGAGAAGCTTATACTAAGGGCTCAAATAGAAAGAAAATATTTTGAAAAGTATGATGACAATGCATGTACAAATGTGCTTGGCACCATGAATGTATGGATTATTATAAAGCCTGTAAGAACCCCCAATAAAATGAATTTTTAAAAATGAAACAAGACCCCTATATCACACAATGTTCAAAAACAAATTCAAGATGATCAATACCAAAATATAACAAACTTAACACATTAAAGACCAGATATTTTTTTGAGGTGGGGCGGCATCACTGCCACTGGTCATGGTGGGAGCTACCCAGTGCTGCTCCTGAGAGTCACCACTGGATTTGAACAGCCAACTCCACAGGCCACAGTCCCGCACTCAACCACTTACACCACCGGGGCTCAGGCCCCAAAGACCAGATATTTTTTAACCAACTTACCCAAGTGTTTTGGCTGCTAAATTTTTTTTTTTGCATTAAGCCATAAATGGATGGCTTTTTGCATTAAACCATAAACATGAATAAGTAATCTTGGGATTCATCTGCAATGTGTTAAGAATGTTAATAAAAGCCATAAATATATTACTGAGCCTAAAGAGAAAATATCTTTATATAACACAGAAGATCAAAAAACACCCAAACCTGGAGCCTACTAAAAATACACCTTTTATGCACACTAAGGACTTCATCTAAATACGTGGTTCTCAACCAGTGGGTCATGACCCCTTTGGGGGTCAAACAATTCTTTCACGGGGTCAGGCAATTTATAACAGTAGCAAAATTATAGTTATGAAGTAGCAATAAAAATAATTTTATGGTTGGGGAGTCACCACACATGAGGAACTATATGAAAGAGTCGCAGCATGAGGAAGTTTGAGAACCACTGACCTAAAGGGTCAGCAAGAACCCACAGATTGGGGAACAAAGCTTCAGCAATAATTCATAAGATAAAGGCTAATCTCCAAATCTCAGCAGGAAAAACACAAATCATCCTATCAAAAATATGGGCACAAGACATGAATAAATGATTACCAACGACAATATCAAGGCAACCCAAGGCCATATGAAGAAATGCGCGACATCATTAGCAATAAGGAAAATACTAATTAAAACAACAATGACCTATCACCTCACACAATACTGCAACTATAAAAGAATGGATAAACTAGCTCTGATATACTCATACTATGGAATTTAATGCATCAATACAAAAGCAATGACAAATCTCTCACAAGACACAGACAAAAGTAGGGGACATTCTATTTAACAAAATCAATCTTATAAAGATAAATATTTAATATCACCAGTTACAAGGAAAAATAAAGAAGAAGAAATAGGGCTTATTCACTTATAGACAAGATTTTAATGACAAGAGGCCAGGGACTGGGAAGGAGCAGATAGGAAGATAGGATGGTAGCATGATGTCCTTTTCCAGCGACTGGCTCTTCTGATAAGATGTCCCAAGTATGTGAGACAAAGTCTTGCCCTCCTCTCTTTGAAGTAGCATTCCAAATGTACTTCTTCCGAGATGGATGTGTTTGTTCTTTTGAAAATCCCTATTACTTTCACTATTCTTCTCTTATCACCATTAAAAGGTTACCAATTCATAGTAACCCCATGTATGCAGAGGAATCACAGAATTTTTGAGGCTGTGACCTTTCGTAAGAAAGACACCAGACCTGTCTTTCCAAGCCCTTTACATGGGTGTGAATCAACGAACTCTGAGGTAGTGTCAAATGCTTAACCATTTGTGCTTCTCAAACACTCCAACTAACCCTACAGCCCTAAACCCTTAGGGTCTTGGTGAGAGGGCAAAGCAGACTTCTGGTTATTGTGATTACATTGAACTTTTCTACCAGAGTAGACATTGATGTGTTCAAAATAGAGTAATCACTATTTCTGCATTTGGATTTACAGCAGAATACAGTAATAAGTCATCCTTATAAATTGTTTTTTAAAGTCTTCCTGTTAGGTTGGGTTAGGTTCTCTATAGAAGAAAAACATACAATGTTTATATGTGTATGCATATGGAAAGAGATTCATTTCAAGAAATGGCTCACAATTGTAGAAGCTGGGAAATTCAGTCCGATTCAATTTCTTGGGTGTAGCTGCAGAGGCTGACTAGACAAGGAAGCAGGAAGGCCACAGGTTGGTGAATGGAGAACCTAATGCATCCAAGATCAGCAGCCTCGTCTTGGTCCCTGAGATTGGCAAGCAATGTGGCAGGAGGTCAATGAATAAGATGTAAGATCCAGATGCAGCATAAATGGCAAGCTTTCTGATGAAAGGAGCAGGTCCGTAAGAAGTCTTTTTTCCAATTCCATCAAGGTTGTGACCTATTCAAGAGGGATTGATTCCACTACAACTGCTGGCTGCTCACAGGGTTGAATGTATCATGTTAGATCCCATCATGCAATCGAATAGGTCACATTATGGGGAATTGCACCAAACCCTGAGAACCCTAGCCCAATCAAAAACCTCATACCTCCAGTTATTTCAGAGCCTGGATTGCCAATCTTCCCTCTGATTGGGAGTGCTACACAGTATCCTTAAAATGAACTCCTTTCCAGCTCAGAATTGATTTCTACTACATGTAATAAAAAAATTGGGACTGAAAAACAAAGTCTTCCGAATTTCTATTCAGCCAACTTCCTTAGGAGATGAAGCCCTATATTCACACAAATAAAAAGAAAATAAGTCTTCTGTCTCTGAAAAATTATAAATGCACAACTATCATCAGTTTAATCCAAGAAGTACCTCTTAAATACTTGAGTTTAGACTGCCTAAACCAAACAAGTCCCAAGTGAAAAACAATTATTCTGTGTATTTGTTCAATGTAGGCAGGACATCTTCCTTGAAAATCCTCTGGAGCAGTTTGACTCGGCATACACAGGATTGCCATGTATCAGAATGTTCTCCATGGCAAATAGCAACTACAAAATTTAAAATGTAGCAACCATTGTCGATAGGTCTAGATTTCCCCAAGCATCTTTACCAATCAGGTGTGCCCATAACAACTTTTTAGAGAGCAAAGTAAGAAAGAATGTAAGTATCTGCAAAACAACCTCTCGGCACATGTCTGAGTCTTATGGATGATGTTTAATGTCCATACTACACATAGAAGCCCAAATGATGTAGCGGATTTCATGTTGGACTATCAACCACCGTGCCAGTAGTTCAAAACCACCAAATGCTCTGCAAGAAAAAGATGAGACTTTCTCTTCCTGGGAAGAGTGAAGTTTTGAAAACCCACAGGGGAAATTTTCCCTGGAATTGGCAGTGAGTTTGGGTTTTAGTTCAGCAGGCTCCCACACCAGCTTGTGTGAAATTTAGACCAGCCACGATGTAATACATAGTAAAACTCAAAACCAGACTCATGGCTACAGACTCATGGCTACTGACAGCAGACCCTAGAGAGCAGGGTTGCTTTCCAACTTGGTGCTGGAGAAGAATAATGAAAGTGCTGTGGGCTGCTAAGAGAACAAAGAAATCTGTCTTGGAAGAAATATGGCCAAAGCACTCCTTTAAGGCAAGGACGGCAAGACTTTGTCTCACACATTTTGAACACATCATCAGGCGGGACCAGTCCCTGGAGAAAGACTCATATTTGGTAAAGCAGAGGGACAAGCCAAAAAGAGGAAGGCCCTCAAGAAGAAGGAGGGGCACGGTGACTGCAACAATAGGCTCCAGCATCGGAACAAATGTGAAGGCTCAGGCGCTGCTCCGTCCTGTTATTCACAGGGTTGCCAGAGGTCAGAAATGTATTCAATGGCATCCACAATAACAACAAATTATGGCAAAGAGGATTTCACCTCATCACTTACCTCCATGGACTATAGAAATATGTGCAGCTATTGAAAAGAAAATTATCTTTTTCCCTTAGATGAAATCACTTCTATTAGGGGTTTTGTTGATTTAGTTGTTTAAAGTCAATAAAGAAAAAACTTTACTTATTTGTTTTCCATTGCCATGGTTCATAAACTTGATGCTTTTGAGGAACTCATTATCTCTTTGGGATCCTAAACATCTGAAGGCCATGAAGCTGGAAAGTCTAATTCTGCCAGCGAAGTTTTACTTGATTTTGTTTGCTCTTTTGTTCTTCATTAAGTTTAAGAACATGGGAAGAAGAAAGGAGTCCATGAAGGGAAATTTACTCCATGAATGTTTTCCACGCAACTAAGAACATTCAGTCTTCAGTGGATTCAAATGTTTTGGAGCCAAAAAACTTCTACTCAAACTTGATTGCCTTTGAATAATTCAATAGAAATTATACTATGTGTTAAGGTTCAAAGTTTTTAATCCCATCATGTCTCTCTCTCTCTCATACACACACACACACACACACACACACACACACACACCTTCTAACAAGAAGCATTTCTTATTGTTATGCTCAAATTGCCAAATCTCTTTCCAAAGACAATTGAACCATCCTCAAACATTGTATATAGTAAACCAAAATGGTCATTGAATTGTTTTGTATCATATTCAAATACACCATAAAATATACATTTTTTTAGTTCTCTATAACCCTTGATCGTAAGATGTTTTTAAATTCTCATTAGGTAAAATGATTACCATATATAACAAATTACATCCATTTTAATGAAGGTAGAGAAATACTGTTCCCTTAAAATGTTAGTCTAGGCTGCAATTGCTGTAATTATGCCTCAGCAGGAGGGGAGGGCATGGATTTCCCAGCTGTACCAGCTGCATGGCATGTTGGGATTAAGAGATGGGACAAACTGAAGGAACCATGGGGCTTCTGGAATAAACAAAACTCCAGCTCCACGGAAAGACATAGACACTGAAAGGCCAAGTTTTTACAGAAATATGGAAAAATCTGTGAAGATTTATCACTGAAGATAAGGAGCAACGGAATAAGCCATTTGGACTTACAGAATGAAAACCTTGTCACTGTTGGTTGCTTGATTGCACCTTTCCAAGGGTTCCATTAAAACAGGATACAGAAAAGCAGAAAAGGAGACCAGATGCCAGGATACTATTTTGAACTATTGCTTAAGTTCTTACATCCTTCAGTTTCATTACAATAACCTTTCTACCCCTTCCAAACTCGCAGGAGTGAAGAGTTCTCAAATGAAATCAGATAAAGAAAAATATACTTTATGCTTTCCCTTTAAATATCTAAAAGTCCATACAACTGAAAACCCCACACGAATGCTTTGGCTATGTAATCAGACAAAATAAATCTTTGCATTCAACTGTTTGCAATGGGGACGCTGATGAGAATTAGAAGAGAAAGAGGAAATTTAGGTGTGCATTCATATCTATGGACAAGCGTTTTTAAGTCCAAGAGGCAGTGGAAGGATGAGGTGTTAAGAGTCTTCCAGGTAAGTTCGGGAGCTATCAGAGCCAAGAGACCTGTGTCTAACTTGTCTCATTTGAAAGCCAGTCAGACAGCTATCTTGTTGGCATCATTCATCTAACAACAGTGTGAGATCAACAGAACAGTAATGGCTCTAAGAGAAAGCCTCATCTTTCTCAAGCAGAGCAGCTGGTGGTTTCCAACTGCTGACCTTGCAATTAGCAGCCCAGTAAGTAACCCACTTTGCCATCCCAGAAAACAATGAAGCGAACGGCACCAAGGGGGTAAGGATAAGATCACATTAGTATAAAATCAAAAACAATCCATGAAAGGGAGCAGACGCCTATCAGCATTCCAGAAGCCAGGGAAGAAGTGTTTGCCATGGAAGATCTAAGCGATACTGGCCCCAGAACAAATTCAGGACGTGTCTATGGGGAGACAACTGGCCGAGTATCAAGTTCTATGCAGCATAATCGAGGTTGCAATGCCTGCTAGTACAGCTGCTAAGGACACTTTGGCTAGCATGGATCTGCCAGGGCCTTTGTCTGACTATAAACTTTGTAGATGAGGTTTGGACTCCCATCATCCTCCCTTGCCAACTGGGTGTTTGCAATTTTAGCTCTGATACATTTTTTTTTCACCAAACTTGCACTTGGTTAACCACTCAGCAGATAGCGCGCCACCCCAAGGTCCCTGTCCACTTGATTTCGGCTGTTCTGAAGTATTCTCTGGACACACAATACCTCCCTGGAGCAGATGATGTGTGGTTCGTTGGCACTAGCCCAACTCTGCCAGCCTGTCTGTTCCCCAGCCTGAAAACTGGCTTCCCTGTGAGCTTGAGCTCATGCCCATTCTGCTGCCTGTTCCTTCTGAAGTGGACTCATACCGTATTTGTCCTTTAGTGCTTGACTAACTGCACTCCACAAAATGCCGTTCAGGTGTTTCATCGCTGTGTTTTAGGAATGCATCGTATATCACTGTGTGTGTGTGTGCCACTTTTTCTATCCACTCCTCTATTGATGGGAATTGAGGCACTTTCAAGTCCCTTGCTATGGTGAACTTAACTGCAATGAATATGGGGAAGCAAATGCTGGCTTGTGATCTGTTTCTAATTTCTTTGGGGTATATGCCAGTAATGCTATTGCTGGATCACATGGCAGTTCAGTTGCCTTCTGGTTTAGGTATCGACATACTGCCTTCCAATGTCGCTGTCTGCATTTGCAAGTCCGCCAGCAGTGGGTAAGAGTTCTTATCTCACCCTCTCCTCTCCAGCAGTTGTTGTCAGGTTGTTTTTTTAATTGGGCCACAGTAAGGGGTGTTAGTTGGTATCTCGTTGTGCTGCCTTGCATTTCCCCAGAGAGCTGGCGCATTTCCTAATAGGGTCATTGGTTTTTCAGATGTCATTCTTTGCAAGCCGTCTGTTCAAGCCTTTACCCACCTTCTCGGAGATCTATTAGCTTGTTGTTTTTGTTGTTGTAAGCTTATAATTTTTTGTAGATTTTAATAATTAGGCTTTTGTCTGTTATGCCATCACTAAATATCTCTTTCCAGTCTGTGAGCTCTCTTTTAACTCTTTTCATAAAGTCTTTCGTTGCACACAAGTGTTTCATTTTTAATCGGTCTCACGTCTCTGTTTTATCTTCCATGGAGTGTGTTTCCTTTGTTAATTTTGACGGCCCAGGAATTCCCGGCCCTCAAGCTGTCGGCATTGTCCCAATATTCTCACCCATGAGCCTGATAGCTGGGAGTTTTACCTTGAGGTCTCTGATCCACCTTGAGATTGTTAATGTGCATGGAGGGAGCTCTGGGTCTTATTTACTTTGTCTACACGTCACCAGCCAGCTTTTCCAACACCATTTATTCAAGAGGGGATCTGCTTCCCATGGAATGTATTTTGAGTCTTTGTCAAAAATCAACCGTGTATATGTGGATGCTTTTAATTCTTGATTTTCTGTCCTGATCCATTGGTCTGAAGAGCTACAATTATGCAAGTACCAGGCTAGTACCAGGCTTTCACAGCTATGAGCTTAGTAGGTTGCTAATGGACAAGAGAGCAGCAGAAGAGTGAACTGGATGAGAAATGAATACCTCAAAACTGACACACCTATCACTATCATGACTCGCCTATTTTTTAATCCCACAGAAAGACAGGTATAGATCAAAACGGTTTAAATTTTTACAGGTTGGATTGGTGAGTTTTAACTTTTCCTTTCGCAAAAGTCTAACAGATATTAAAAGGCAGAGGTTTCTCATTCTCACATATCAGGAAGCCTGAATGGGAAGCAATTCTGGTTTAGAGTAATAGCTCCATTTTTTTTTAAGTGAAGGGGAAATGCCACTAGATTAAGCTTCTGGTGAATTCCCTCTGACAACAGACCAGAGGTTTGAATCGCTTTTGTGTCACATAAAGTACATGGGAACGTGTCTGACTGCAGATGTCATTTGGTTGGAAATCTAAAATCTTATTATTTGATCTCCCTGGTGTGTGCTTTCTTTTTACTTATCTCCCTGCTCCTGTCTGTAACATGTGTTTTTCATGTTCACGTGTGCAAGATAGTAGTAGCTGGCTTTCTATGGAGAAGTGAGGCACAAATCCAAAACATGAAGGGACAAAAGGCTTTTCTCCAGGGAAGGTGATGTGCTTTGTTTTCCACTACTTACATGCTATCTTTATAATCATGGTATATTTTCTAATATTCTACTAAAATGTAGAAATGTTTTAATGGATTTTCATGTAAGAAAAATAAGTAGAAAGAATTATTTATTTTTCACAGCTTTCCTGATGCATATCTTGCATGCCATTGAATCCACCAGTTGAGGGTAAAATTCAAGGATTTTCAGTAAGTTTATAGAGTTGGGAAACTATAACCAAAATCTAATTTCAGGAACTTTTCAAACCCCCTAGGATTTTGGCAGCCACTCTCTCTTTCCACCTCCAACTTCAGGCAATCAGTGATTGCTTTCTGTCTCTATCCAGAGATTTGCCATTTCTGGACAGTTTATAGAAATGAAATTACAAATTACAGAATCTAAACCCTGGTGGTATAGTGCATTAAGCATTCAAAACCGCCAACTGTGCCCTGGGAGAAGGATAAGGCCCTGTGCTCCTGGAGAGATCTGCAGGCATGGAAACCCAGAGAAGGAGTTCTTCTGTGCCCTGTAGGGTGCAATGAGTCAGAAGTGACTCGGTGGCAGTGAGTCCATTTGTGTTTGGATCCAGAGGCCTTTTGTGTCTGAGTTCTTTAAATTCACACAAGGCCTTAGCAGCTTATTACAGCAGAGATCAGTACCCCACTCTCATTTCTTGTTGACAATAGTCAGCTGTACCAAAATAACATATTTTCTTTATCCATCACCACTTGATGGACATTGAAGTTTTGCAGTACTAGGCAATTCTGAATAATGTCATCATAAACACTCATGCTCAAATCTCGATGAGAAAATGTTTTCATTTCTCATAAGTGGTTGCTATAAATGACTGCACTGCCCTGTGAAATGGCTGAACCATTTGACCTTCCCTTGGTAGTTGCCTTTTCTCCATCCTTGCCAACACCTGTTACTGTCTACTTGGTGCAAAGAGGTATCTCCATGACCCTGATATACATTTTCTTATTAATTGATGAGGTGAACATTTTTACATATGTTTACTTCCTGTTTCTAGATCTTCTTAGGTTGTATGGCTATTCAGATCTTCTGACAATTTTTAATCAGATTAATCATCATCTTTTATTTTGAGTTGCAAAAGCTCTTTATTTACTCTGAATACCAAGTATTTATCAGGTATATAACTTGAAAATATTTTCTTTTGGTCTGTGACTGGCTCTTTTGTTTTCTTACTGGTGTCTTTTGAAGCATAACAATTTTATATTTTGATGAAGTACAACCTATCTCTTTTTCTTTTATGGATATTTCTAGTCACGTTGTTTTTTTTTTAAGAAGGAGAATTCTCTGTAATTATCTCTGGCTCGGTGTAATTGGCCTGATCATGTCCCATAACCTGTGCTTCCTTTAGTAGCAAGGAACCTACTAACAGTATTTGCTTCTGTGCTTTCCCCCACCCCCACCATCTGCCCTGCTCCCTAAATTAGTGCCTGCTATAAATATATACAGAGAGAAGAATGACTGATGAGTCAGCTGCTGGTATTGCCTGCCCTTATTTTTTAAAACAAGATGACCAAATTCCCCCTTTATAGAATCTATCAATTGAACTCTTACCACAATGATACTCTCTAATAGCAGCCACAAAGCCTTTTTAGCATGCGACTAATCACAGTTCTAGATCCCTTGTATTCAGAGTCAGCTGTGATTTAGACAGATAAACTCCTTCCCGTGAGTGGCCTGGCTCTGGGTTGATCTCAACTTGTTTCCAGGGACTCAGTTTCACGTCTCTCCCTACAACAGGCTGGTTAGTCTTTGCTCCCATGGAGTGATCGGACCTGCAAGAGAACAAGGTAAACCCACCGGCTGTCCTGAGGACTCACCT
>PVJH01031530.1:0-23648 GCA_004026705.1 Nesogale talazaci
TTCCCCCTCCAACCTTGCCCCCTCCCTCCAGTCCTCATTACTCTGCAGTCATTATTGTTTTGTCATGTCTTACACTGCCTGACATCACCCCCTGCCCACTTCTCCCTATGTCCGTCCTCCAGATAGGAGACAGTCTGCAGATCCCCATAGTTGCTTCCTCTCTCTACCCCACCCTCCCTCCACCCATCCGGCAACTCCACTCCCACCAATGACCCCCGAGGGGTTTATCCACCCCAAGTTCCCTGCGTTTCCAGCTCCCATCTCCACCAGTGCACCTCCTCCAGTCCAGCTGGAACTGCAGGGTAGAGTTGAGACCGTGGTGGTTGGGGGGAGGAAACCTTCAGGAAATAGAGGAAAGTTTTATGCTTCATTGCTACCTCACTGCTCCTTGACTGACCCATCTCCTCTCCATGACTCCCCTGTAAGGGGGTGTTCAATTGCCCACAAGTGGGCTTTGGGTCCCCACCCTACTCTCCCCCTCATTCTTACTGATTTAATCCTTGTTCTTTGATGTTTGATGTCTGCTCCCTTCTACCCCTCGTGATCACACAGGTTGGTGCGCTTCTTGTATGTGGACTTAGCTGTTTCTGCGCTGGATGGCCACTTGTTCCCCTTCTAGCCTTTAAGATCCCAGCTACTTTATCATTTGGTGGCTGGGTGCCATCAGTTTCCTCTGCTCTGTCTGCCTCTGCACCCTTTTGTCCTCAATGATCATGACAGGAGGGTGGGCACTTAATGATATGTTTTTTTGTTCTTTGATGCCTGATAGCCTGGTTCTTTCCACTCCTCATGGTCACAGAGGCTGGTGTGCTTCTTCTATGGTAGGCCTTGTTGTACTGTTTCCTCATCCTCAAGCCTTTGAGGCCTCAGGTATTATGTCTTGATAGCCGGGTACCATTAGCCATCTTCACCACTCTTTCTCCTGTCCCCACTTGTCCTCAGTGATCATCTCAGGAGAGTGCATACACAGTAATATTGGTTTTTTCCTGTTTGATGCCTGAGGTCTGATCCTATTGACTCCTCTTGGCCACACTGGCTGGTGTGCTTCTACCGGGTGGACTTGGATACTTCTCGGCTACTTGGCTGTTTATCTTCAGGCTTTGCGCCCCCAGACTGCATATCTTTTGATATCTGGATGCCATCCGTTTTCTTCACCACATTTGCTTATGCACCTATTGGACTTCATTGATCATATTGGGCTGGTGAGCATCGTGGCCAGATTAATAGAACAAAGTGTTCTTGCACTGAGGGAGTGACTGGGTGGGGGCCCAAGGTCCAGCTGCTGCCTTAGTACTAAGCCTATAACTATATGTTCCTGAATTTATTCCCACCTTTTCATAAATAATTATTTTTACATACATAGATGTCTGTGTTTAGACCTCTACAAGTGCTCTTTGCCTTCTCGTTCCTTCCTCTATTCCCTTCTGCCTTCCTCCTGTCCCTCTTTTGTGGTCAGTCTTCACTTGAGTTTCATAACTTCCTCTCTGTTACATTACACTTACTTTGGCCCTATTAGGCCACCCCCACTCTCCTCCCCACCAATTGCAGACCACTGGTTGTTCCCCCCATCCCTGAGTCTTTCCATGCCTCCTTCCCCCCACAGCTGTTAGCAACCCTCAGTCCAGTTGTTCTCTCTTCCGGACTGTTCATCCAGGAGTGTTCCCTTCTTGATTTGGTCCATTTTGGGGACTCAGACCGCCTTGCTTTCCTGCTGTGTGTCTCCCGAAATGTCCTTTGTGGCTGTCTGTAGGAAGACAGTGTGACAGGCCCTGTTGTTGTTTGCCCAGTCCCCCCTGTGGCTTAGGTCCCCGCAGGAGCATAGCCCTCTGAGCATCGTGGGCAGGAATCGGGACAGCATGGGAACCGGACCGGCTCTCCTTTTCCTCCATTTCCACCTGTCTCCTTATGGGTGTGGCATGCTGGTCACTTTCCACCACCTTGTCTCTGACACACCCACTGACATGCAGGGAGTCAGTCTGGCTCTGGTTGTGGCCGGCCCTGTAACTCTCTTTTCACGTCTCCTTCCACCGCCGTCCTCACGGCTGGGTGTTGCGTGGTAGGATCTGCACACCCACTTCAGCTTCTGTGGAGACAAGACCCGTACTCTCCCCTGGGTCAGTTAGTGCCCTGCTCCCTCCGTTAACCTTTTACTTCCAAACCTCCTTTTTCTCTCTCCCCATTTCGGAGGAGACAGTTTTCAACAAGCATTTTGAAAAAAACACAAAAAGTGTTCATGCTCCCCCCTACCCCCCGCCCGCTAGCCTCCCTACCACACACTTCCCAAGGTGTTCAGGTTTGGAGCTGGTTTTCTCTCGTTAGCAGTGTCTGTCCCAATGGGTCTTCAAAGCATTATTTTTCACACACACCTCCCAATCCCTAATGGTTATGGAGTGTGCTGTTACCCTCCTGATGGAAACCACGAGCTGTAACAAAGGAGAAAGAGAGGCAGTTCTACCATGTCCTATTGGGTCCCTATTGGGTCGCTATCGACTTGATGGTAGGGAGTTTCCATTTGAGTTTAAAATGTCCAGAAAGGTTGCATGCAAGCGATACAATGGTTTTAAAAACATAAAAAAAAATTTTTTTATATCGGTTAACTGGAAAAACACATCCCTTGGGCTTGCTTTATGAATTGTGTAGGAAAATATTTGGAAGTTTCCAAGCATCACAAAACTTGGCTTATATAGTCTGCTTGCCCTGCCTTTTTTTTTTTTTTTTTTTGAGCATCACTGCCCTGGGTGGGAGTGGGAGGCCCAGCCTTGCTGCTGCTGGATTTGAACCGCTAAGCCAATGGACTGCAGTCCCGCAATCAACCACTATGGCACCGGGGCTCAGCCCCTGCCCTGCCTTTTGAAAATCACTTTACTCTTCTGAGTTTTCACAGAGCCCAGAGAGGGCTTTTGGGTCCCTTGCTGAATCCCTCAAGGATAGAAAAGCCTGTGACTGTAAATCAGAGTTGGGGAGCCTTTTATGTGCCAAGGCCTATTTGGATATTTCTGACATCTTTTGATGAGCATGCTGGTCAAACATTTAGGTAAGTAACTCGCCCCTCAAGAAACCCTACAGGAGCCCTGGTGCTGTACTGGATTGTGCATTGGCTGCTAACTGTAAGGTCAGGGGTTTGAAAGAAAAGGTTTGGGGAAGAAAAGCGAGTCTTTCTACTCTGGTTAAGAGTTCCAGGCTCAGGAACCACCAGGGCAGTCTGACCCTGTCCTGGAGGGTCGCCGTGGGTTGGAACGGACTTAGTGGCAGTGAGGGTTTGGGGAAAGGAACCCTAAGGGTGTAGAGGCTTGCACATTGAGCTGCTAGCCGCGAGGTTAGCAGGTCGAAAGCCCCAGTCGCTCCCGAGGAGTCAGTTCTATTCTACCCCGTTCTATTGAGCCGCTATGAGTTGCCATCAACTCAATGGCAGGGACTTTGGTGGGACTTTGGTGGGGGTGTTGGTAGGATGTGAGGACTGGAACTGCTTCTCTCTGTTGAGATGGGTAATGTTAACTGGTGATGATGGCGAGTGCCCTGCAAGGCCTTCACGCTGATGTTCTCCACCCCCGCTATATGAAAATAGAAGGTCTGTCAGGAAAAGGAGGGATGGGGTCTCGGTAAACAGATGGCAAAAATGAAAAAGCCCTTCCAGGGGATGGCTGCCTTGAGAGCCCAGCCTGCTGCCCTGTGATGTGGAGCCCAGGCTCAGGTTATCTCATTGCCATGCATTAGTCCAGAGAAAAGTTCCATCCATCCCCATGCCTCCCTGTGGCTTGAGCAAGATAGAGAGCCTGAAGAGTCCATCATCTCACCTGTAGATTAGTTGCCCTGATGTGTAACTCAGACAACGTGAGGCCATCATCAGAAGTCATGTGCTCAGAACAGCCTGATGGAATCTAGCCTTGAAGGGTCCGTATAAGACGCAGAGAGCTGGGCCAAGCCTGGAGAGATCATCAATCCCAAGCAGGGCTCAGTAAAGCCCTCTGAATAGGTGAGGACCACAGGTGATCCAGCTGCCAAGAACAACCTGGTCCAGCTGCTTGGGAATCGTCCATGGGCCGAGATGTTAGCCTTGGCCGGGGTCTTGTGGGGTAAGACAGCGCTTCCTCTTCTGAGGCTAGTCCCAGGGCCAGGGCATAGGCCCAGTGCAGGATGGCGTCTGAATCCCCAGGAGCTGTCTTCTTGTGAGTTCAGGAAGGGATTGGTCACATACTGCTTGCTCTGGGCCGCATCTTTGGTCTGCATGTTTAATTAGCAAGTGAGGTCTCACGTGGGTTGTGTTTCCCTTCCTCAATGCAGGGGCCGTTCTGGGGAGCATCCATGTGGCTCACCAGTGAATAGGAGCAGAGCTGCTTTTTTCCTCAGCAGGTTGACCCCAACAGCGAACTTGCTTGTGGCCCGCAGACCTTATCCCACCTTGTTCCTCCTAGAATATACACAGGCAAAAGGGGGCTGACCAGTGGTCTGGCCAAAGAACCAGGCTATTAGCTACAGGCTGAGAGTCAGGTTGATTCACTATCTTCCCTATGACTTACTAAGGTGTCCCTGCCCACAATTCCTTCAGGACTTGAGGCAAAGGATAGCAGGCATACGCTAGTACCAATAACACATTTGGAAAATGGCGTATGCAAGAGAGACATGTTGTTGTTGCTGTTGTTACGTGTCATGGAGTCCCATTTGGCCCAGAGTGACCTGATGCGCAACAGAATGAAACACCATCTGGTCCTTCGTCATCCGCCCCATAGATGCTATGATTGAAGCCATTGCTGCAGCCACTGTGTCCCTCCATCTCCTTGACGTCCTGCCTCTCCTTTGGTCTTTTACCGAACATGGGGCTCCAAAAGACCCATCCAGAGCCACACTTGGGCAAGGGGTCTAGGAGCCCCAAGCCAGAGAGCATGCCCGGGCTTTCTTTTATCTTAGTGACAAGAGTAATGGTGTCACAATCACCTGTGTGCCACTATTTAGACTGTTATTTTCCCCATTCAGTTCTAACCCTAGTAGAGGGTCTTCAGTTCCCGCTGGAGACAAAGGTGAACCTTATCTTAACCTCTAGTCCTACTTATCTGTGAGAATTGAGAGGTCTGATGGGAAGCCAATAGGCCCCCCCATCCTGCATGGGATAGAGGGAACAGAATTCCTATCTGTTGCAGGGACTGTCATGCGATTTGGCCACCTGTTTCATTAACAGTGGGGAGTGGACAGCCAGGTAGAGCAGTGAACTCACATGGGACTTTGGGGAGGCTAGAGTGCGTGAGTTGGAGGGAGATTCAGGTAAAGGCTTTGGATGTGCAGCATGGACACGCCTCTAGCACTCAATGCACAGAAGTGGAGCAGGGGCGAGGGGCGACTAGATGGCTCTCTTCCCTGGCTGCCTGCCTGCTGGTCCATCCTGGAGGCTGCCACCCAGTCGTAAACATGCCCTCCACCTCTGCAGGAGCCCTGTGGCCACCACACCAACTGTAAGGAGCCTCGGACCCCTTGGTTACCAGGCAACATGGAGGTGACCCTGTCCACAGCTGCCGCTGCTCTCTTGGTTTGTGCTCTGGTCAGAACACACACGCACACACACACACAGGCACACACACGCATGCACACACACACACGGCTTTACTCTTCCCTATTAACTTTGATAAGATTACCTCTGGAGAGGATCTACATCCTTTGGGGCCACCGAGTAAAGGAGTTCCAAAGGTCTCTACTCTTTTTGTTCTTTACAATATCTTGCTGTAGTGCAGGGTATTTGTTAACAGGGTCAAGAACCTGCTTATAGATACTCAGCTCTCAGGGCCAACCCTGGTCTCAGTGTTGGAGGCATGGTCACAGCAATGGCTAGAGAATTGCCTCCCTAGCTCTGGAACTCCTTTTTTGGATGTGTGTATGTGTGTGTGTGTGTGTGTAACCACATTTATTGGTTGTTCTGAGGTTAGTACAGTGACATCATGAATTATTTGTACACAATTTTTCGCAGTTCTACTGACATGATTTATAATTCAGAAGTTCAACTGTTCAATCATACCAAGGAGAATTTGTACACAATTCTTTTGTGTGTGCGTGTGTGTGTGATTCAAGTAGGTTTTTATAAAAAATAGAAGCTGTGGCCATTACTGTAAACTGAACACAAGCACCCTTATGACACGGCACACCCACATGGCAGCCTGAGGTATGAGAGAGAGAGAGAGAGAGAGAGAGAGAGAGAGATAGGAAACACTGCAGCCCCAGCTGTGAGAGACCTAGGAGAAGCAGCTGGGAAAATGTACACAATTCTTCATGCACATACCAAAATCCTAAAATGGCACGTAACTAGAATTCATTTCTAAATTCCAGTAACTTTCCAGCTTTAAATTTGGAGGCATTTTTTTAAAAGAGTGCCATTTAAAAAAAAATAGTGCCACTAACTTCAAATGTTGATCAAAGGTTACACCGTATGTTCCACTCATTCACAATTTGATGTCATGCACACTATACACTCAAATGTTCGCCCCTTCACAGCACGTCACAAAGTGATCAGAAAAAAGAGCACTATCACGACCAGAGATGTAAGGGAATGATGTTACAGTTCTGAAAAGAAAGCCATGATGACAGAATGGTTATGAGACACAATTCTATTAAACAATAATACGATGTAAACAAAATTTTAAATGTTCAGGCTATAGGAATACATGACGGTGAGTTCAAATTGCCATTAAGTATGCTTTCTGAGGGGCTGAGCCCCGGTGGCGTAGGCGGTTGAGTGCAGGACTGTGGTCCGCGGGCTTGGCGGTTCAAATCCAGCGGTGGCTCTCAGGAGCAGCACTGGGTAGCGCCCACGACCACCACAGGCAGTGATGCCACCTCAAAAAAACAAAAACAAAAAACAAAGTATGCTTTCTGTTAGGGATACAAAAACTTCCCTCAGACTGTGGAATGTTCTATTGACACTCAATAATCAAATCTCACCCCCCTCCCCAATTAAATATTCCATATTGTACCAAAAATATAAATAACAGTAAATAGCTTCACATTAAAAAATGCATTTACACCTTTAAAAATAGGATGAAGTGGGAATTTCTTCTTAAAAATATTTTGGGGCTGAGCCTCGGTGGCGTAGTAGTTGTGTGCGGGACTGCGGCCCACTCGGTTGGTGGTTCAAGGGCCTCCTACTCCCACCAGAGGACAGTGATGCCCCCCCCCCCAAAAAAAAAGAAATATTTTGAGAGCTGCTAAAACTCTTGCATTTACAAAATAGTTGATAAACGTATTACTCTGGATTGTACAAGAAGGGTAACAACAAAGCCCACTGATAAGACGTAGTAAACATTCTTCAGACTTGGCTTCTTTTTCTCCTGCTACATCAGAGGCGGGACCCTCCTCATTTCTTTGTGCCTCCATTTTTCAGCGGGTATCGTAAGTGGCTTGATGAGCCGCTTGGCTCCCCTTTTCCCTTTTGCATGTGCTTGTTGGTCTGAAGATGTGCCCTTTCCTGGCTTCATCTCCACTTTTGCAGGCATAGGTTTTGTCCTTCACCATCCCTTAGGTCCAAGCTGACTTTCCTTTTGGGCATCATGACTATGGGGAGGGTGTTTGCCAGATGCCAGAGAACCACGGGGCACCTAGACCCTTCTCCAGGAAGTTGCTTTGCCTGGCTGCTACCTAGCTGCTAGGCCCCACCTTCTCAGCTGGATTCTAATTTGACTCATTAGATGAGATCTGTCAGCGAGTCAAAGGATCAAAGAATGAACCAAAGGTCCCCTTCAAAAGTGTAAAGCCTCCATCATCTACCCAGGGGTACTCTGCAAGGACGACCCAAGGTTTTTGCTAGCATTTTGTCAGACACATTGACATGGCCCATAAAGTGTCCCTCAATCTCTACCAGCGTTTCTTCAGACCCACAGACATGGTTCTTTTAGCACTTTCTTTCTTTAAAAAAATCATTTTATCGAGATCTCTTACAGCTCTTAACATTCCATACATCAATTGTATCAACCATATTTGTACATATGTTGCCATCATTATTTCCAAAACATTGTCTACTTGAGCTCTTGGTGTAAGCTCCTCTTTTTCCCCTCCATCCACTAGCCCCCGCCCTCCCACCTTCATGAACCCATGATCAATTATATATTTTATTATTATTTCACATCTTACATTGTCCTTTGTCTACCTTCACTCACACCTCTGTCCTTCATCCCTTCTGGGGAAAAGGGCTATATATCCAATCATGTGATTAGTTCCCTCTTTTCCCCCCTTCCTCTTCCCTGGTCATCCCTCATGATAATGCTACTCTTACCACTGTTCCTGAGGGGGTTTAACTGTCCTGAATTCCATGTGGGGAGAGCTCTTATCTGTACCAAGGTTTGTTCTCCAGTCTAGCCGGATTTGTAAGGTAGAACTCGTCATTTAGTGTCGTGGAGGAAGCATTCAGGAACTAGAAGAATGCTGTGTACTTAGTGGCGCTAAATTACACCTTAGTTGACTCATCCCTTCCTTTTAACCCTTCTGTGGGGAGATGGCCAATTATCTACAGATGGGCTTTAGGTTTTCACTTCAAACCTCCTTGCTCACATCAACATAGTTGTTTGTTTTTGATCTTTTGATACATGATATCCGATCCCATTGACACCTAATGATCACACAGACTGGTGTGCTTCTTCCACGTCGGCTTATTTGCTTCCCGGATAGATGGCTGCTTGTTTAACTTCCAGCTTTTAATACCCCAGAGGCTATATCTTTTGGCAGCCTAGCACCATCCCCTCTCCTCACCATGTTTGCTTATGCACCCATTTTGTCTTCAGTGATTGTGTCGGGAAGGTGAATATCAAAGATTGCCAGGATATCAGAACAAAGTGCTCCTGTGTTAAGAGAGGCCTCGAGTAGAGGTCCAAAGTTCATCTGCTGTCTTAATACTTAACATATAAATATATGTACATTGACCTCTATCCCTTTCATTATAAATCAGTATATCTACATATATACATGCCTATAGCTATACCTCTATAAATGGCTTTTGCCTCCTATTTCTTTCCTCTATTTCCTTTCACCTTCCTCTTATCCCACTGTCATGCTCACCCTTCATTCGGCTCTTTCTTGGATACAGTACACTTGATTAAACCCCACGGGCATTATATACTCTCCTCACCATCAATTTTAGATCTCTTGTTGTTCTCTTATTCCAAAGTTTGTGGGCTTTCCTCTCCCCCCACCGTGGACCCTCCTCCCCCATGTCCTCTAGAACTGCAAGTCCCATTGTTTTCTCCTCAAGATTGTTCATCCTGCCTATTGTAATTGTGAAAAGCAGAATAGTGAAAAGCAAAAGCAAACAGACAAAAAACCCAGAAAATAGAACAAGAATAAAATAGATAGTTCACATCTGTCTGCTGACCTTCATGTATGTTTTCAGTCTGACAAGTTTCCAAGTCCTATCCCCCAAGACAGAAGTCTATTTTCAGGATTTCCCGGGACCTTGGTTACTTTGCTCTCTTACTGTCCTGTTGCCCTGTCTTTGAGTTTCACCCCACTATGCATGGGGCAGACCAGGCACACTTTCCACACAGTGTCTCCAGTGCTGTCTCCCATAGCACTATGGGTCAGTGAGGGAATGTTGTGTCTTGTGATGGGGCTGACCCTGTGGGGTCCTCTCTGTACTGGCTGCTCTGAGCAGGAATATTGTCCCCATGGACTGGTGGGCCATGATAAGGTTCTCTCTCTCTCTCTCTCTCTCTCTCTCTCTCTCTCTCTCTGCCCCACTCTTTTAGTTCACTTGCTCCTGTGTGATCTGGACAGATCTGCTTCTCTCCCTGGGATATATCTTCAGTGCCATCCTCTGTATTGCCTTCTTCTGGGGGAGGGAGTCAACAGCATTCAGTTTGGGTCTGACCTCATCATACTCTGTTAGTTTGCTGCTCCATGCCAGTGTATTGCCCTCAAGGCTTGGCGCTCTGGGATGGGGTCTGGTGTCTCTCTCCCTTTCCTGTGGAGACATAAACAATACCCTCCCTATGGGTGTATTTTACCAGTACTTTCCCAGGTCCCTCATGCACTGTGATCTGCTACCATCCCTCCGGACAGACTCTAAGGTCCACCCATGCCTCTATGATGCACTCCTCTATAGGGGTCTCGGGCTTTCGGATTCTCCAGAATGGCTTGGCACCTAATGGGCTATCATGCTCCCTGTGTCAAACTCTGAGCTGCAAGGTGACTGAGTAGCAGATTGAGGCAAGCCAAAATGTCAAAATGAAAGCAACAGCCAAGTCTGTCATCACTTCCAGCGATGGTATAAACTAGAGATCGAAGTGAGGAAATATTGCCTGCCTCCTTCTGTTTCACATTTCCCCAAGAACAGCACCCAGATAAAGTGGATCAGTATAGGTGTAAGGACCATCTCACACGTGAGTCTCACCCCACCAAAAAAGGCTTCTTGAAGCTTTCTGCAGCCCTGTGGGAGTGGGGTGGGTTGGGATGGGGGTAGGAAGGGAGAAGAAAGTGAAAGAGGATGGACTATAGGTGGAAGAGTACTGAGTCCAAGTGTCTTCAAGACTTTCCCCATGAATTCTTCATGCTTCTGTTCCTCATGCCTCAATAAGCTAAGATGCATGACCCTGGGGAGAGTGAGCTAAAGTTTCAGTGCCAACCTGTCTTTCTAAGATCATGATTAACACAGATACCATTCTGCCAAGGACATCGGATTGCTGACCCTAATATAATAATTAGCATTTATTAGGCACAACGTGTTAGTGTGCGATCAAAATGTACACGTTGCTCTGTTCTTAATCAGAAAGTATATTTTATTGCTATAATTTTATTGATGAGGCACACTCGTGGTGTTGTTGAGTTAGTGTTGGATGGTTGACCACATAGTTAGTGTTTCAAATCCACCAGCCGCTCTGTGGGATAAAGATGAGGCTGTCTGTTCTCATTCACATTTACTGTTTCACTAAGAGTCAAACCAAATCAATGACAGTGATTTGCTGGTTGATATTTTATCAATTGGGAAACTGAGTCCTACAAAGAAAGTAGTAACCCATCCATAGTCACATAGCTAGTAGGATCTGAACTGTGACAGACTAACTTCAGAGCTCACTCTATTACAATGGCATTTCCTCCCTATAGAAACAGGACAGCCGATACTATTGACCCTGTGCATTGGGGGGGAAATCCTAAGGATGAATGTTCCAGATTAAACTTCCAAAAGGAACTTATTGCAAAGAAGAATAAATAAAAAATTTGTGCTATCTGCATTTCACGGGTTGTTAATAAGCCTTCCTCCAATCCTAATGTTACATTCATCCTCATCAAAATCCAGATTCTTTGATGATTTGCTTAGCGTACAAACTGAACAAGGATGCTGAAAGGATACAACCCTGATGCATACCTTTCCTGATTTTTGTTTCTTTGTTTGATTTTTGGGGCATCACTGCCCTCTGGTGGTGAGAGTAGGAGGCCCAGCCTTGCTGCTGGATTTGAACCTCCAACCCAGTGGGCCGCAGTCCAGAGCACAACCGCTACGCCACCGGGGCTCAGCCCCACCTTTCCTGATTTTAAATCATGCAGTATTCCCTTTTCTGTTCACACATGGGCCTCTTGATCCATGTACAAGTTCCTCATGAGTACGATGAAGTCTTCTGGAATTACCATTCTTCTCAAGGTTATCCATAGTCCACACTGTCAAATGCTTTGGCATGGTCAACAAAATACAAGTAAACGTCTTTCTGGTATTCTAGACTTTCCGCCAAGATGCATCTGACATCAGCAATGTTATTCCTTGCTGCACGTCCTGTTCTGAATCCAGTTTGAATGTCTGGCAGTTCCCATCAGTGTACCACTACAGTCATTGTTGGATGATCTTCAGCTAAATTTTACTTGCGAGTAATATCACTGATATTGTTCTATAATTTGAACTTTCTCTTGGGTCGCATTTCTTCGGAATTGGCAGGATCTGGACCTCTTTCCATCAGCTGGCCAAGTGACTATCTTCCAAACTTCCTGGCACAGTGCCACGTCAGCTTGCTAAAACATTTCAATTGGTGAAACATCAATACCTGGAGCTATGTTTTTGGCTAACACTTTCACTTCATCCTTTTTTCACCATTTGCTTTAACTACACTCTGATTAAAAGCAAGTTTCAGAGTCTCTTCTAATATCCATCTTGATCTTTTCTTTCTTTCCTGTCTTTTTTAAATGACCTTTTGTTCTCAACATGATGGCCTTGATGTCCTCCCATAGTTCACCAGGTCTTCTGTCATTGGTGTTCAATGCATCTTGAGATGTCCTCAAAATTTAAGGGTGAGAGATTTGAGGTCTTACTTGGTCTCTTGTGAGTTGTTTTAATTTTCTTCAACTATAACATAAACTTAAAAATGAACAATCGATGGTCTGTTCCACAGTCCGCTCCTGCGGATATTGAATTTCTCTATCATGTCTTCCCACAGATATAGTCATTTGGAAGTCTGTGTATTCCATCTGGAGATGTCCATGTCTATAATTGCTTTTTGTAGGGTTGTGGGAAAAAGGCATTTACTATGAACAAATCATTAGTTTTGTAAATTTCTACCGTGCTATCTCCAGCTTCATTTCTATCTTCAAGAACATATTTCTGAACTACTGTTCCTTTCTCTTCGTTTCCAACTTTTACATTACAATCCCCAATAATTATCAATGCATGTTGAGTGCATGTTTGATCAATTTCTGACTGAAGTCAGTAATAGAATTCTTCAATTTCTTCCTTGCCAGCTTTTGTGGTTGATGCACAAATATAAACAATAGTTGTATTGATTGGATTTTTTTGAAGACAGCTAGATTCAAACTTCTTACAGATAGTTTTGCACTTTATGATTGATTTTACACTGTCCTTTTTGACAATGAATGCCACACAAGTCCTCTTGGTTGTGTTATTTCCAGCATGACAAAGCATATTATTTTTCTGATTCAATGGCTAGTATCAGTCCATTTCAGCTCACTAATGCCTAAGATACGGATATTTATGCATTCCACTTCATTTTTGCCGACTTCTATCCGCCTAGATTCACTGTTTGCACATTCCAATTCCAGTCCTTAGCAGATTTTACAGCTGTTTCTCATTATCTTGAGTCATGCCCCATAAACAAATGAAGATTCTGAAGATTCCGCTCCCACAGACTTTACCCCCTTACTTCACCATAGTTGGTTCCCCTCAGAGAAATCAACTCTTTTTCAGTCACAATTTGAATGTCTTTGGACCTAAGGGCCCCATCCACTGGCACTATACCTCACAATGTTCTGATTCTATCCATTTGGCCTGCAGTATCTGATGATCTTTCTAAGCTATGTATAACATCTGTAGAGCTACTTCCTCTGAAGTAGCGAACCAAGTCCTTCATCTTTGTCTGTTCTCAGTCTGGAAACTCTACTAGCATGATCCTGCTAGCATGTGAAGTACCAGTGACTTAGCTGCAAGCGTCACAGCAACACACAGACCTCCGCAGTACAACAAACTGCCCGGCAAGTAGTGGCGACAAAATATTAGCAAATCAAGTCAAAGACGTATACACCATGACCAACTGAGATTTATTCCAGGAATGGAGAGTTAGTTCAACATTAAAAAAGTCAATGAGATACATATTAATAGAACCAAGGAAAGGAACTATATGACCATCACAATTTATGTAGCAAAAAGTATTTGATAAAATTCAACCCCTCTCATAATAAAAAGGAAGAAAAACTGAACACACATGGAATGGAAGGGCAATTCCTCAATATGAAAAAGGACGCTATTTGCAGGGATCTACATTTAACCTTTTTGGAGTACAGACAGCGTGGAAGTGGGTGAAGGGACACATCGGACAGAGTACAACATGAAAAAAGTAATAACAATTTTTAAATTATTAAGGGTTCATGGGGGAGGGGGAGGGGGAGGGAAGGAAAAAATGGGGAACTGGTACTGAGGGCCTAAATGGAGGGAGGGCCTAAATGCTTCGGGGGTGATGATGGAAACAGGTGTGCAAATGTGGTCAGCATACAATTGGCGTATGTACTGATCATGTTGGGAGTTGTATGAGCCCCCAATAAAGTGATTTATAAAAAAAAAAAACAAGAGGTGATATCATATTCAATGGGGAAAGATTGAGAGATTTCTCCTTAAGATTGGAAACAAGACAAGAATGTTCACAGCATTGCTAGTCAACATTATACTAGGACAATTAAGGAAGGAACAGAAATAAAAGATATTCAAAGCAAGGAGGACGAATTACAACTATCTATTCATATATGATGATATGATCATATATATGATATATATAATCCCAAAGAATTCATGACAGAGGTATTTGAGTTAATAAATGAGTTCAACAAAGTTGTCGGGTACAATACAAAAACAGATATCTATACATCAGCAACAAACAAGTTGAAAGGACATTCAGAAAATTCATTCATGGGCTGAACCCCACTGGCATAAGTGGTTGAGTACGGGACTGCAATGCAGTGATGCACACCCCCCCCCCCAAAAAAAAGAAAGAAAATTCATTTACAATCATATTTAAAAGCACTAATTTAACCATAGAGGTTAAAGATTTGTTCAATGAAAATTATAAAACATTACTGAAAGAAATAAAGAAGACCTAAATAAATTAAAATGCAATCTATGTTCATGGATTGGAAAACTTAACATTGTTAAGATGCTAATATTCCCAAAGAAATCTATAGATTCAAGAGAATGAAATATCTAGAACAGACAAGTGTATAGAGACCAAATGTATTAGTGGCTAACAGGGATGGACAGGAAGGAGGGGAAAAGAGACACTTGTTGTTTAAGGCACATTAAACTTCTATTAAGAATAGTGGAAAACTTTGGAAGTTAATCACTATGGTGGTTGAGCAACATGGAAACATAATTTAAGTCATTGACTTGTACATGCAAAGTATACTGGAATAACAAATATATATTTTTGGAGGGCATTACTGCCCTCTGGAAGTCATGGGAGCTACCCAGTGCTGCTCCTGAGAGCTGCTGCTGGATTTGAACCGCCAAGCCCGCGGGCTGCAGTCCCGCACTCAAGCACTGACGCCACTGGGGCTCAGCCACAAATGTATTTTAAAGATTCCAACAACATTATTTACTTGTATAAGGAGAAGCATATAGACCAATGAAATAGAAGTAAACTAACAAAACAAAACTCATTGCCACCGAATTGATGGTGACTCACAATGATCCTGGACTACAACTCTATGAGGAAGTAGAAAGGCTTGTCTTTCTCCCTCATGAAATAGACTAGAAAGTCCCAAAATAAACCCATTTATGTAGAATCAATTGATTCTTTTTTACAAGAGTGCTAAATCCGTTCAATGAAGAAAGAGCAGCCTCTTTAATAAATAGTGCTGGAACAATAGATTTCCACATGCAAATGAATGGGTTTAGATTCACATTTCACATTTATGTGGAAATTAGCCAAAACACATTCGTAGCTTAAATGTATGAATGAAAACAATAGAGTTCCTAAAACAAAAACTTAAGTTTAATGAAGTTCCTGGTGAAGGTCCTCATGCTTGGTTAAGTAGAAGGACAGCAAAAAAGAGAGAAACCCTTAACGAGAAGAGTTGACATGGTGGCTGCACCAATGGGCTCAAACCTAACAGCAATTGTGAGGATAGGACAGGCCTGGGCAGTGTTTCCTTCTCTTGTTCTTAGGGTCGCTATGAGGTGGGACCTACTTAGTGGTGACTAACAACAGCAGTGCTTCCACACATACCTTTGACAACAGATTCCTAGATATAACATCAAAACACGCATAACAAAATATGAAATCGATAAATTGAAAGTTAAAACTTTTCACACCAAAGGACTTAAAGCAAAGAGACAAACTTCTGACTGGGAGAAAATATTTGGGAGTTATATATATCATTACCCAGAATATAGAAAGAACTTCGATAATTCAGCAACCAGAGATAAAAATCCCAACGAGAGAAAAAGGGCAAAGGATTTGAATAGGCATTTCACCAAAGAAGAACTAGAAATGGCCAAGAAGCCCAGCACAAAATACTCGATGTCATTAGTCATTGAAACTCAACAAACAAAACAAAATCCCTGCCATTGAGTCCATTCTTACTCACGGTGACCCTAAAGGACAAGGTGACACTGCCCCGTTAGCTTCTGACACGGTAAAGCTCCATAGGAGTAGAAAGTCTCACCTTTCACCTGTGGGGTAACTGGTAGTTTCAAACTGCTGACTTTGAGGTTAGCAGCCCAATAAGTAACAGCTATGGCCCCTGGGTTCCCTCATTCACTCAACGCCATCAAGTGGATGGTGACTCATAACTTCCCCATAGGACAGAGTAGAACTGCCACTGTGAACTTTTTATGAGAGCTGAAAGTCGGTCTTTCTCTCTAATTCATCATTACAGAAATGCAGATAAAAATCACACTGCACTCACTTGGATGCCTATTATCAGAAAAATGATAACAAGTAATGGAGGGAATGTGGAAAAACTTGATTCCTCATGCACTTCTAGTAGGAATATAAAATGGTGCTGTTAGCATGGAAAACGGATGGGTTCTTCTTCAAAAAGTTAGCCAGAATAACCATACAGTCCAGCAAATCCGTTCCCAGGAACATACAAAAAATAATTGAAAGCAGAGACTCAGACACCTGTACAAAGGTATTGATAGCAATATTATTCAGAATGACAAAAAAGTGGAAACAGCCCAAATGTCCATCAACAAATAAATGGACAGACACAATGGAATACCCTCCAATCATAAGGAGAAGCAAATTTCTGATAAGTGCTGTCATGAATGAATGTTGGAAACATTGGGCTGAGTCATTAATCCAGACACAGTATAATTTTATACTATCCATTTTTATGAAATACCTAAAATAGGCAGAGACATACAGGCCAAGGTTGATCTGTAGTCATCAGGAGCTGGTGGGAGGCGAGGATGGAGTGGTATTCCTGAGTTTCTGTTAAGGGTGATGAAAACATTTGGAAAGAGTGGTGGTGGTCACACATCATGTTGGCTATAATGTCACTGAATCGGACAGTTACAAAGAACTGAAATGTCAAGTGTCTTGTTACATATATTGTATCACACACTCAAAAAGGCACTGGACAGTCAATAAATTCTTATTAGGGAATTCTCACCCACTATCTTCAAGTCACTTCCCACTCTTAGTAGTCCTGTAGGATGGAGGTCTCTAAAGCTTTCTTGTTGTTGTTCTTTTTTTCTTTTAATCATTTTATTGGGGGTTCATCACAATCCATATATACATCCATTGTGTCAAGCACATTTGTACATTTATTGCCACCCATCATTTTCAAAACACTTTCTTTCTACTTGAGCCCTTGGTATCAGCTCCTCATTTGCCCCCTCCCACCCTCACAAATCCTTAATAATTTATAAATGATTATTACTTTTTCATTTCTTACACTGACTGTTGTCTCCCTTCACCTACTCTTCCGTTGTCCATACCCCAGGGAGGGGGTTATATGTAGATTGTTGTGATTGGTTCCCCCTTTCTCCCCACCCCCTTCCCCCCATCCTCCTGGTATAACTACTTTCATTGTTGATCCTGAGGGATTTATCAGTCTTGGATTCCCTGTGTTTCCAGCTCTTATCTGTACCAGTATACATGCTCTGGTCTAGCCAGATTTGTAACGTAGAATTGGGGTCATAATAGTGGTGGGGAGGAAGCGTTAAAGAACTAGAGGAGAGCTGTATGTTTCACTGTTGCTACACTGCACCCTGGCTGGCTTGTCTCCTCCCTGTGACCCTTCTGAAAGGGGGTGTTCAATTGTCTATACATGGGCTTTGGGTCTCCACTCTGCACTCCCTCTCATTCACATTGATATGCTTTTTGTTCTGGGTCTTTTTTTTTTTTTGCATCACTGCCTCTGGTGGTCATGGGTGCTACACAGCACTGCTCCTGAGAGCTGCCACTAGATTTGAACCGACAAGCCTGCGGGCTGCAGTCCCACATTCAACCACTTACGGCCACCGGGGCTCAGCCCTTATAGATTTGGGGGGGGGGGCGTTCTGGGTCTTTTATACCTAACACCTGATCCATTTGATATCTCATGATCACACAGGCTGGCGTGCTTCTTCCATGTGGACTTTGTTGCTTCTCATCTAGATAGCTGCTTGCTCATCTTCAAGTCTTTAAGACTCCAGATGCTGTATCTTTTGATAACAGGGCACCATCAGCTTTCTTCACCACATTTACTATGCACCCATTTTGTCTTCTTTGGTTGCTTTGTTTTGCTGTGCTCTGTTTTTGTGCTTATGATTGTCTCTGCATGTCTGTCTAGGTAATGTGGCATATACTGGCCAACTGGGCCTGCTTGGACTGCCTCTTCCAAATGACACCCTCACATCTAGAACCCATTCGATCACATCCCCCTCCTAAATCCCTGCAAATCATTAAAGGAGGATGTGCATTCATGGAGGGATGGGTCAAGTGGAGGGCATCATCGGATGAATCCCCAAACCTGAGGGGCTCCAGGTTTGGAAGATTGATCAGAGTGGAGTGAGTGGGATCGCTAGGTCAAATTTCAAGCCTTTCACACAGGAAAATTCCTATGAAGTTCAAGGTCAATGTGACTATAGGAAACCGAAGCCTTATAAACAGTGACTCAGGGCTGAGCCCCGGTGGCGTAGCGGTTGTGCGCGGGACTGCGGCCCACTGGGATGGAGGTTCAATTCCAGCAGTGGGGCTGGGCCTCCTACTCCCACCACCGAAGAGCAGTGATGCCCCCCTCCCCCCCCCCAAAAAAAAACAGTGACTCTCCGAGCCCACGGAGATTTAGTACATCAGTATGTTGGTGATGGTGGTAGTGGTGGTGGTGGTGGTGGTGGCAGAGGGGCAGGGGGAAGAATTCTGAATTGGGAACAAACTCCCCCAAGAAACTCTCCATGAAAAATGAAAAAAAGAAACAAATGTTCTAAAACTGATTGTGATGATGATTGTACAACTCTTGATGTCACCGGCCTATGGA
Organism: Nesogale talazaci; assembly: GCA_004026705.1. Taxonomy (NCBI): domain Eukaryota; kingdom Metazoa; phylum Chordata; class Mammalia; order Afrosoricida; family Tenrecidae; genus Nesogale; species Nesogale talazaci. The sequence continues at coordinate 18,919 of PVJH01031530.1, forward strand.
ATTGCATGATATCTGAATTATATGCCAATAAAACTTGGAAGGAGAAAAGAAATTCTCCCCATAGGACAGCCGTTCTCAACGGCTGCCTCGTGTGGGTTGGGACTCCTTTGGGGGTCGAACAACTCTTTCACAGGGGTGACCTAAGACCATCGGAAAACAAGTATTTCTGATGGTCTCAGGAACCCAGACACCACTCCTCCTTCCATCTCCAGGTGGGACCGCCCACATGCAGCTATGCCCACATATGAGTACCTGGCATGAAGGCTGCTAGACCATGCTTCAAGACACGATTTCATGTATTTGTCATTAGAAACAAATATTTCACAATGTATAATGAAAATACATCCTGCATATCAGATGACGATTCATACCAGCAGCAAAATGACAGTGATGAAGTAGCAACAAAATAGCTTTATGGATTAAGAAATAACTTTATGGTCGGGGGTGATCACAACATGAGGAACTGTATGATAGGGTCAGGACATTAGGAAGGTTGAGAACTACTACCATACAAGTTTGAAGCTAACAGATTTAAAGAGGCCCCCAGCGCTCCACGGAAGCCCTGGTGGAGAAGAGAGCTATGAATGATTAGAGCCCACCAGAAAGGGGAGGCTTTCTGCTCCTGTAAACATTTGACTGTCTGGGAAACCCACAAAGAGCAGATCGCTCTCAGGCTTGCAGGGTCGCTATAAATCAAACCAGTGGCCATGGGAGTTAGGACAGCTTTCCTGGCCGCCCGCCCCTCCCGCCCCTGAGGCTTTGGAGGCCGTGGGACCAGAAATGCTGGTCTTTCTCTAAGCCGCTCCAGCCTTCTCAGAGGCCCGCTTTTCAACCCCACCTCTGGCGTACCCACGTGGCCTCGGCGGCGGCGCGGGGCACATTGGGAAATGTAGTCCACGGCTCTGCTCCGCGCCTGCGCCCTAGGCAGTTGCGGCGAACGTGGGTGACCCGTGGGTGCTGAGTCGGTGAGTCCCGGAGCTGCACGGAGGGCGTGGCCGTCCCTGGGCGCGGGCGCGGGCGCGGGCGCGGGCTAGCAGGGCTCTCTCTGCCGTCCGCGTCCAGCCTCGAGAAGTGGCCGCCTCCAGCCCCACGCCGGGGTGGCGGGCACAGTGGGCACAGCAGCGGCGGGCGACCAGCCCCAATCTGGCCGGATCCTGGCCGCCGCTCCCAGCCCCCTGGTCAGGCCTTTCTCGATTCCCTGCGGGGGGGGGGGGGGGCGTCCCTCGCAGAGGCAGGCGGCCACCAAGGGAGGAGCGCGCAGGAGCCTGCCACCCTTCGGCATCGGCTCCAAAAGCAGAGTTTCGACTTTTGTTCCTCAAGTGATCCCCCTTGCACACGGCTTTCTTCTCTGCTCCTGTGGGGGAAGGAGCTTGATGGGGATGGGGAGACAGAGTCCGGCAGTCCTGCATGAAGACGACCTTCCATTTGGAGGGACCGATAGAAGGAGCCTTGGGATAATCGGTCCATCCCCAGGTGATGTGGTCATGGACTTGGGTCAGTGAGAGGAGGGCTGCCCAGCTGTGAGGTCCAGCTGCTACCTAGCGTGCCCACAGCCCCTGTTGGCACCATTCCCAGATGCCCTCAGGCGACAGCCATATGCTTACTCTGTGCCATGCACTGGGGCTGTTGGCTTCCCTGCTTTTGCAGCTGGAGAGCAGATACGGCGGAGAACAGGTGGGACCGGACTGACAAAGGGGTTCTAGTCTGACGACTCCATTGTAAATTAGTTCTGCTGTGTCACATATCGCTTTTTTTTTTTTTAGAAAAAGTGTTCATTGTTACTGCTATTTATAAATCATTTCACTGAACAGTGAGTGAATGCCTGAAAATAATGGCGTCTGCACACAATGTACCGTGATGTTGTATGTGGAACATAGATATTATACGATGTAAAACCCAAATCCAAGCAAACAAAAAGGTAGGCAGTGTCAGGTCACCCTGCTATTGTTCCCCTGAGACATCCCCTGCACTAGGCGTCAACTAAGTGACTTGCTCCAGACCATGCAGCTAGCAGGTAACTCAACCTGGATGTCGCTGTTGCTGCTTCCATTGGGGGGGGGGAGGGCTTCATGGTAATGAGTGAACTGGGAGGGGCAGGTAGGCAGAGATTCCTGAGTTGTGGGGGTTTGGGTTGTATTGCCCGTGTTGCACTCCACAGAAGAAGACAGCGACATAACTGTCACAGCACGAAGGACTCTTGACACTTGTTTCGGCATCTCTGTGTGACCACCTCTGTGACCGCAGAGGCCTCTGTGAACATTGCGATGGTTTTAGATATATGAATTTCTAGGGAATTCTAAATCCTAACCCCGTGACGAGTTTCCCCTGGCATTGACTGTGTCTTTCTGGACAACTTCTTCATGGCTGTTAAGCCTCCAAGAGCAGTTCTTGCGTCTGTCTTTCGAGAGTAAAACCCCTTCCTAATGCTAGGAGATCATCAAAGAGCTCGTAAATGCAGAGCGCTTGGAACTGTGCCTGGCACATGGTATGAACTCAATAAATGTTTGCAGAGCAGGTAGGTCCCTGATGGTCTGCCTCATTTGCCATACAGTAGACTTAGAGGAAAGCCACTTGGAAGGCTATTGCGAGAGGAAAGGGCTGGGGTGGGAATGTTTACAGAACTGTGCAGGCCTCAGGATGACAGGCATGAGGGATTGGGGATTTGCTGCCCTTTCCAAAGCGTGCCTCTACCTGATGAAAGATTTACTAAGAGGAACTTAAACCCAGGGGGACATTTCAGATGATTCAAGAATATCGTTAGTTTGAGATCTCCCTATGTTAAAAAATGAAAACCATACAATTGGTGTTCGACTGAGAATAAACTTCAGGAGCCAGGGGTGTATACTGGTTCCTTAAGGGCAGGGGGTCCTTCGTGGGCAGCCCATGGAATTGGAGCTTGGAGCACTCTGATCCTGAAGTTGTTGAGCCTTTGAAAGCCGGCTAGTGTGGACAAAGACCTCCTTCTTTGTCTTCATCAATTGAAAGTGAGCCACATGGAGCTGGTGCCTACCAGAATCAATAGCACAGTTCTCAAAGGTCCCTGGACGAGTGGGTTTGGAGGCTTTATAAACCTTTTGACATTGAATGATGTGCAACGAAGTGGCTATGTATGTGTATTTTTATAGGAAGTGGTTCAACAGCTTGCAGCTGATTCTCAAACTCACCAAACACTTTAAGAACTACTGCTTTAGGGCTTTGGTGCAAAGTAAGGTAAGGGAGAGAAGACCCTGGAAGAGGGTGTCATATGAAAATGGATCCAGACGTCCTGAAACACCCCGTGGAGTGCTGCTTGCAGACCAATGCTTGCAACTGTGCTGGGAACAAGAAATAAAATTTAATTTGTTAAGTCGCAGAGAGAGAAAAAAACGAAGTAAGTTATGGGATGGAAAGGATGTCGAAGTAAGTATGCCCTCGTGTAACCACCACTGTTTCTGCTTTCTTATATTTTTCCTATCCTCAGCTGTAGGTGATACCCGACTATTAGAGACACACATTGGAATCTCAGACTTCAGGTCCCAGCTAAGTTGTAAGCTGCCGGAAGGGAGTGATGGCTGTGGCCTTGGGCTGTGCAATCCAGGCCTCCTTGAATCAGGGCTTCATGCTTGAAGAGTATGATACTGACTGTGAAGTCTTCCGTCAGCGCTTCAGGCAATTCCAATACCAAGAAGCAGCCGGGCCTCAGGAAGCTTTCAACAAACTCTGGGAGCTTTGCTGTCAGTGGTTGAAGCCAAAGATGCGTTCTAAAGAACAAATCTTGGAGCTGCTAGTGTTGGAGCAGTTTCTAACTATTCTGCCCACGGAGATAGAGACCTGGGTGAGGGAACACTGCCCAGAGAATAGAGAAAGAGTTGTGGCTCTGATAGAAGACTTACAAAGAGAACCTGAGATACCAGAGCAGCAGGTGAGAACAAGTGACAAACCGGGGAGTCCCTGTCATTCAACCAAAAGAAGTCGCCGAGGCAGTTACTGGGACTAGCCCAGACATTTGGTCTTTATGCTATTCCTCAGCATGTCCTCCTCTACTTCCCCCCATGCCCCTCAGTCCTGTTCACTGTTTCTTCTGCTGAACTCTGAACCAAACTCATGTGTAGCAGCAATTGTTTGGCAATATCTCCTTGACGCTGCTGAAGTGAATTTTAGAGAGAACGTGACATGTGCATACATCAACTGAACATCAATAACATCGTCCACAACCCTGGGTTCAAACCCAGTTCAAGGCCTATTTCTGTATACAGCTGTGAGTTTTACTATTTTTTTTTTGTTTTGGGGGGCATCACTGTCCTCTGGTGGTGGGAGTAGGAGGCCCAGACCTTGCTCCCGTGGAGCTGGAATTGAACCTCCATCCCAGGGGGCTGCAGTCCTGCCCACAACCACTATGCCACCGGGGATCAGACCGACTTTTACTGTTTTTAGGGAGCTATTTAATAAATTGAATAGAGAAAGAACATTTGAGATCATTTGACATGCCAAATGTAGCCACAGAGATAAAATATTTCATGCTTGCACCTTTCTAGGAAAAAAATCCCCACAACCACTGATTAAGTGAAATCTAGCTGGAATCTAAAGCAAGAGTTAAATGAACCAGCTTAGTGTACACAGTCGTTGTCTCTATGAGAGGGAACTGACCCGACAGCCGCCGCCACCAAGCTGCCTCCCAGTATAGACCTCGGGGGCCTGCCTGTGCCTTAAGGCTGAGGGTGTGCTCCCCGGTTTCCTCCCTGCCTAGAATC
>PVJH01031531.1:0-23651 GCA_004026705.1 Nesogale talazaci
TTTTTTATTGTTTCTGTTGGCTTCCCCAGTTTATGAAGCGCCGGAGTGAATACACAGAGACAATGACGGATGTAATGGTTTAATGGGGCGGGAGGAGTGGGGAAGTGGAGGGGGGTGGAGGAGAGGAATTGGGGAGCAATTACTGAATTCAGGAGTGTGGAGGGGGCACTAGAACTGATTGTGATGAAGTATATGCAACTTTTAAAAAGTGACTTGACTAGGGAAGTGTCTGGTCTGTGCGTATCAAGGAAACTGCTTTTAAAAAAGAGTCACACACAAGGAAAGCAAAAGGATATCAAAAAGACAGGAAAAAGACAGGATATCAAAAAGACATCAGGGACTCCGTTAGTGACCGTGCACAATTTCCAAGCCTGCTGGACTTCCTGAAGGGTCCCTGCTGGCATCCGAGGTTATTCACCTGCAGTTCAAAACCGCCAGCTGCTCTTTGGGAGAAACAAGAGGTTTCCTACTCCTATGAAGAGTAGAAACTGACCCCGGAAACCCACGGGCGGGGGGGAGGGGGCGCTGCACCCTGCCCTGTGGGGTCTCTCTGCGTTGGGAGGGGGCTGGCGGGGAGGGGTTGGGCGTTGAGCTTCCTGCCAGGGCGCGGCTCACTGTCACCACCCACTGCACCCACCACGCAGGAGGCAGCGCCGGCCTCCCCGAGATGGACAAACTCCTGATGGCTGGCTGAAGGCCAGCTGGTGGTTCTTGTCCCCTTTAAAGTGCATTTGTGGCTGAGCCCCGGTGGCGTAGTGGTTGTGCGCAGGACTGCGGCCCACTAGGATGGAGGTTCAATTCCGGCTCCCAGGAGCAAAGGCTGGGCCTCCTACTCCCACCACCACCTGAGGGCAGTGATGCCTAAAAAAAAAATAAATAAATAAAAATAAAGCGCATTTGTTTTCAAGGTGGGCGTCTGGTTACAGACCCAGGCTCTTCATTTGTTGCACATCTCTCGAGATTTCCTACCTCTTCTCGTGCCCATGTGGGTGATTCGTGTGTTTCTAGGTATCTGTCCATGTCGTCTGGTGGCCTAGTTGTTTGTTTTTTCTTTTCTTTTCTTGGAACCTATCCTTGTGGCTTACAAAGCAAGTCAGTTTTCTGTCCAGCGCCTCACACACGGCTCGTTCGGGGGACCTTGTTTGCAGCCCCTCGCCGTGTCAGCTCTTTCCTCACTTCCATCTTGGCCTGTTTCCATTCACTCAGCTTAAAGAAAACTATCTTTTCAGCTCTGCCTGCCTTCTGAACTGTACTTTGGGGCACATGCTGCCTTTGCTGTCTCATACTGTTGCATGTTGGGATTGACATGTTCCTTGTAGGCCTGCCTGTGATTTGGCTGTCAGGTGGTCTCTAGGAAGGAGCTCGCTTCTAAGTATAAAGTGAGTATGAAGGCTGAGCCCCGGTGGCCTAAGTGGTTGAGGCCCGAGGGCTCGGCGGTTCAAATCCAACAGTGGCTCTCAGGAGCAGCGCTGGGTAGCTCCCACGACCACCAGAGGGCAGTGATGCCCCCCAAAAACAAAAAAGTGAGTATGGGTCAGAGTATTGGGGGTTCTACCAGTCTCTATCAGACTAGTAAGTGTAGTCTTTTTTATCATGAATTTGAATTTTGCACTATACTTTTTCTCCATCCTATCAGAGGCCTTCTATTGTGATCCTGACCATAAGAGTGGGCGGGGATGGCCAGGCACCACCCATGCCTGGTCCCAGGCTAACACCCCATGTGGCGTACGTGGCCCCTTAGTCTTCGGGACTGATTGTTCCCTGGAGTCTCCTTCACTCTTCTTGACATAGGAAGAGATCCGTAGCTGGAGCTGCCACAGCTGCCCACAGGCTTTTCTGGCCCCATTCATGACTCACCAAAGTGGAACGTTGACTATTGTCTGTATGGACCAAGTTATGCCGACTGACCCACGTGACCCTGTGGGTTCTGTGAGGTGTTGGGTTACCGGGAAGGAGTCTGCCTGCATCTTCTCTCTGTTCCTTCATCTACAGAGCTTACGTTGGGAGCACGGAGAAATGTGCATGTAGAACTACTGACTGCCAAGTTTAAAAAACACCCAGCAACTCACTGCTATCGAGTCCACACCGAATGCCAGCGACCCTTTGGGACAGGGCGGAACTGCCCCTGTGAGTTTCCGAGACGGTGACCCCTGACAGGACTCGAGAACCCCGTCTGTCTTTCTCTGTGAGGCGGCTGGCGGTTTCACACCGCTGAACCACCACACACACCACCAAGGCTCCTCCCAGACCGACGCAGCGTATCTAATGTACTGGCCTCCACTCCTTCATCGTGTCCCTCCTCCGCAGTCACCGACCGTGTTCCCAGCCTTGTTCCTGCTCCCAGGTGTTTGCATTCCGCGGTTTTCCCTGGTTAGTCTGGCTAAATGTTTGTCAAATCTCTCGCTCTCTTTTCAAAGATCCAGCTGGGTTGTTGAGCTTGTCTTCGCCCTTTTATTTGTACCCCCCCCAACCCCCCTCCTCCCGGTCACCTTGTGTTTAGTTTGTTCTTTTTCTAGTGCTGCAGGGTGTAAAGTTAGTGTATCGAATGGCGCTTTTCTTCTTCCTCGTCTTCTTTTGCATGTAGGTGTTTACAGCTATAAATGTCCCTCTGAGCATTGCCTTTGTGGGCTGCTGCCACTCAGAGGAGGCCACGGGGAGCCACTGGAGGGGGGGGACAGGCAGGGAGCTTTTCTACCAGTTGGCTTTCTTCTCAGATTCGGGGTTCCCTGAGTAGCTGTAACCCTCCGACGGGTTTCCAGACAGTCCCCCACAGAGCCCCTTCCCTGGCCGTCTTTCCTCCTGGGTGTGTGGAGTGCCGGCCTTTGTGGTGCTGCCTGCTTCCAACCTGAGCATGGCCTTTACTGCTTCTTGTAAGACAAGACTGTTATCGATGAGTTTTTCTTTTCTTATCTGGGAAAATGTTTTGTCTTCATCTAAAAGTGTGCATATTTTTACAGATACTTGCAGGCTACACTTTATGTGTGGTATTAAAAAGATGGTTGTCGGGCTGAGCCCCGGTGGCGTAGTGGTTGTGCGCGGGACTGCGGCCCACTGGGATGGAGGTTCAATTCCGGCTCCCAGGAGCAAAGGCTGGGCCTCCTACTCCCACCACCAGGGCAGTGATGCCTAAAAAAAAAAAAAAAAAAAAAAGATGGTAGGGAACCAAAGACAGAGTAACATTATGACATGACAGAATACCAATCTACGCATTTCTTAGTTACCAGTTTTTAAATAGGCAGAGCCAATAAACGAGAATAATTCGAGACACAGTTGATTTATTTTTTTAATGGAGCTAATCGTAGAAAAGTAATAAGAGACTTTGCTTATGAGTTTCTCCCAGGTGTGACATTTCAAAAAATGATTGCATAACCTCACAGCCGAAGAAGTCTTGGTGATGGTGTGGTTGTGTTTGGGCCTGCGATCTGCCTGGTCGGCAGTTCGAAACCATCTGCAGCTCTGAGGGGGAAAGAATGGGCTTTCTGCTCCGTAAACAGTCTCAGAAGCTGTGGGGGTCTCTGTGCATCAGCACTGACTCGAAGGCAATGAGTTGTGTGTGTGTTTTTTACATCACAATCAAGTCACTAACATGGATGCAACCAACCTGCCTTAATCAGACGTCCCTCTTTGTGTTCTCACTCATTTATTTATTACATTGTATACAATGCTCTCGCCTGTGAAGGTTGACGTATTCCCTACCACGGTCAGGGTTCCGACAGTGACAGTCCCCAACACAAGGACCCCCTTGTGCTGCTTTTTATAACCACAGGTACCTCCCGCCCTTTACTCTCTGTCAGCCCCTCCCCCGTCCCTGGCAATCATTGAGCTGTCCTCCTTTTTTAAAATGTTGTCATTTCAAAAGTGTGACTTATGTGGAATCATACAGTACATAACCTTTTGGAATTGAAGCCCTCCACCCCCATAATATCAGCTAGAATAATACACACACACACACACACACACACACACACACCGTTTTTTCTTCTTTGACACCGTTCTTTGAATAGTCCATGGCTTTCAAGTGCATTTTGGAGTAAGTGTGTCTGTTTCAGTAGCCTGGCTTGCCAGAGGTTTGGCAGGGATTGCATCAGACCTGTAGGATCGTAATTGACATGTTCTTTGTCTAGTCGTCTAGTGCACGAGAAGGGTATCTTTTCCATTAATTTAGGTCTTCTTCGATTTCCGTCTGCCTCCAGATCCTATAAGTTGTTAGCTTGCCTTCATACCCAGGCACTTCCTTTTCTTTGGAGTAATCGTAAGTGGTCTTGTTTTTCCTCTTCATTTCCGCCTGTTCATGGGTGTTCATACCATAGAGAAGTATGATTGGGGCGGGAAGGTCAGGGACAAGGTGGGGCCCCGGGCTGGTCCTGCCGCTCATCCAGCTCACCCGCTACTCGGCCCTGTTCCTCTGCCTGGCTTGTGGAGTCAAGCGCCACATCACCTCTGCCGAGGAGGAGGAGGAGGAGGAGGAGAGGAAGAACTGAAGCACATCACCAGGGAGCCGGCAGCAGCCCAAGATGACAGGGGTGGACAAGGAGCTCTGGCACGGCTGGTCAGAGCGGGCCAGCAGCTCCGCTTCTCTCTCCTCGCCCTCGTGACTGACTGAGGCCGTGGCCAGCGGCAAGTTCCACCTCTCTCTCCACCGGGAGGCCACAGGGGAGCTTGCTCTAGAAGTGGTGGTGGCGTAGACGGGGCAGCCAGGGAGGAGGCATGGCCAGGAGAGTCCGAGGGACAGAGGAGGCAGGGTGCAGCGCCAGTAGCCAGCCCCAGGCCAGCCTGGATGCCGCATGTGTGGCTTCTTCTCGGAGGGCCGGCCAGAGGCTCAGCAGCCAGGGGGTTCTGCTTTTCCATGGCTTCAGTGAGAGAGAAAGCTACAGAGACCTTGATGAGAGCACGCCTGGTTTCTTTTCTTTTTCTTTTTCTTTTTTTTTGGGGGGGCATCACTGCTCTCCGGCGGTGGGAGTAGGAGACCCAGCCCCACTGCTGGAATTGAACCTCCGTCCCAGGGGGCCGCAGTCCCGCGCACAACCACTACGCCACCGGGGCTCAGTCCTTTTCTTTTTTAACTTGGTCTTCTAAAAACAGCCCCTCCTTCCGTGCTCCCTGGTGGTCCTATGGATGAAGCCAGGACAAGGGCTGACCAGCAGAGTTGAAGACCCTGACCACCTGCAGGCCGGTTTCCGACGGACTATGCCCCACCGTCTCCCTTCAGGGAGCAGGCTGGGTCCAGTCCCGTCTCCGAACAATGCCAGGCTCGCCATCCCAGGATCAGTAGCCTGGTTTGCTTCTGAAGAGCATCTTCCTTTATTTTCCAATAGCCATTAGATCTCTGACAACTGCAGGTTTTGTTTTAATGAGTCATTTAGCATTTAACTGAAATAGAGAGGACTCCATCTGTTGCCCGTGCGTGGTCCCCTGTTCTGTTCTCTGTGGCTGAGCTCTCCGGGAAGCAGGAGAACTCGCTGTTCCTTGAGCTCCCCGTGACCGGCCCCGCCTGCCAGATGAGGACCTGGACCCTGCAGTCACATAGGCACCCGTTGTGTTTGGGGGGGGGGGGAGTGGGAGCCAAGGGTGTCTGCCCACTGACCCCTGCCATTTCCTCTGGTAGAATGCCCTTTGCCCCATCATTTCAGCTGCACCCCGGGGGTGTCAGAAAGAGGCGCAGTAACCGTGGGCTGGCTTCATGGGGCCCTTTGGTGTAGTCACACTGGCTCTCGCTCGCCTCTGGCACTCCGGGGAGGCCTGAGGACATGTGCTAACCACGGTGGCACCCGAGAGGAGATGGCAGCACCTCAGGGCGAAGTCACCCTGGGGACAGGGCACAGGCTTGAGAAAAGGGAACCCCAGCTACCAATCTTGGCTTTGTCTTATGCTAAAGTGACCAGATTTTAACATTGGTAAAGCAGGCGACCATTGACGGGGGTGGGGAGAGCGGTAGAGGGGGCCTATTCCCTTCCTGTTCTCCCGCCATTCCCTAGCTTGTCGTGCATTCTTGCCAAAAATCGGGACCCTTTTTAAAGGCCGCGGGAGATGGGAAAAATTGTTTAAAATCAGGACGGTCCCACCAAAAGCGGGACGTCTGGTCACTTTATCTTATGCATATCACCTTCTCTCTCAGTAAATCTTGATTTCGCATCTGAAAGGTGCCACTAGAACAGTGCAGGTCAGGGCCCTGGCACATACTTCCTGCTTCCTTGGCACCCTCCATGGGCCAGCGACTCCCTTCCTCGAACATGCCTCCCTTCTCAGCGCAGGGTGGAGAAAGAGGTGTGGGGGCAGCAGGTCTGTGGGTGTAGGAAGGACAGTTGCTCCTGAAGTCGCATGCTCTGCGCTGGAATTGAGGCCCTGGGTATCGGCAGACTGACCTGACCCTCTTGGTCGTTGACGTGCGCACCTCTCTCTGGGCAGCTGTGGCCTGGCCTTCCACACCCGTGCGAAAAGCAGGACGCCTCCACTGCCAGCTCCTTCAGGACAACCAGCCAGGAGACAGCACCACGGGCCTGCCCTGCCATTTTCCTACGCTGCACCAGCCCCAGAGACCCGGTTCTCCAGGCACTGGATCAGAAAGTGCCCCGGTCTCTCTGATGTGCCGTGCAGCCAGGTCCGATGAGACCATGGGTAGTGCTGCTTGGCTTAGGGCAATGAGCTGCGCCCTCACCCAGAAACCCTGGGGTTTGAGTTGGGTACACTCCTGTGCAGGTGTGCCCACAACGTGTCTTCTCTTTCCCAGTCCCTGGCATCAGTTCACCTTGACCCTGGGAATTAGTGCTCAGACCAGCAGCCTCTGACCAGGCCTGAACCAGCCTCCCCGAGCTGCTGCCATGCGCCATATTGGTGCAGAGTAAGCTAACCCAGGCCCAGCAAGCACATGCACCAAACCCACTTCCATCCAATGTACAATGACAAAGCAGAACTGCCCGATGCAGAAAGCTCACACGAGCTGCCTGCCCGTGACTCGCTGCTGACTCAGGGCCCTCAGGAGCAGGGAGAGCCGCCCAGTGAGGTTCTGGGGGCCGCGCTTTGTGGGAGGAGAAAGCCGGTCTTTCCCCCGTGGAGCCGCTGCTGACCGCGGACGCCTGGCCTTTGGGGGAGCAGCCGGATGCATCACCACGCTGTCCCCGGGGCTCCTCCTCCAGGGCTCTACCAATCTGTACCCACCCACCGTCCAGCACATGCTGCCCCCCGGGACAGCTGGTGGATTTGAACTGCTGGCCTTCGAGTGCTCTAACCTCTGGCCACTGGGGCCCCTTGACTCGACAAGGCAGTCACCGTGTTCATGGGGAGCAGTGACTCGAAGCCCCATGGTGGCCATTGCCGCTGGGCTTTTCAGCGGGCAGTTCACCAGTCCCAGACCCACATCCACAAGCTTGCATTTGATACTTAAAGAGCGACAGCAATGAACCATGGATCTAGATGGGTGCTGCCAAGTCTAATTTAAGATTACAAGGGTTTACTTTCATGTTTGTATTTTTCCTCTTATGCCCAAAGTCTCAATTCTTGACATTATCATAATTATCTATTTGATTTTTTTCTCCTTTCTTTTTTTTTAACTAAAAGATCATTTTATTGGGGGGGGGGGCTCTTACAGTTCTCATAGCAATCCATACATCAATTGTATCAAGAATATTTGTATATATGTTGCCATCCTTATTTTCTAAACAATGACTTTCTATTTGAGCCCTTGGTATCAGCTCCTCTTTTTTTCCCCTTCCCTCCCCTACCCTCCCGCTCTTGTAACCCCTTGATAAATTATAAAATATTATTATTTCCATATTTTACACCAACCACTGTCTCCCTTCCCCCACCATTTCTGTTGTTCATGCCCCGTGTGTGTGTCTGTGTGTGTCATCGAGATCGGTTCACCTTCCTCCCCATCTCTCCCCATCTTCCCCCTCCCCTCCCAGCATTGCTGTTACCATACCTGTTCCTGGATTCCGTGTGTCGCAAAGCTCTTATCTCTTACCTGTACTTGTGCACAGGTAGCCTGCAGTGAAAGGTAGGACTGAGGTCATGATATTGGGCAGTGAGGGGGCCTCAAGGAAGCAGAGGAATATAGTATATTTGTTTTGGATCTTCTGATGCCTGTTATCTGATCCTATCGATACTTCATGAGCACACACGCTGGTGTGCTTCTTCCATGTAGGCTTTGTTGCTTCTCTGTTAAATGACCGCTGGTTTATCTTTAAGCCTTTAAGACCCCAGCTGCCACATCTTTTGATATCCGGGCACCATCTGTTTTCCTCACCACATTTGCTTATGCACTCATTCTGTCTTTAGCGATCGGGCAGAAAGGGTGAGCTCCACAGAGTGCCAGGTTGTTAGAACAAAGTGTTCTTGCATTGAGTCAGGGCTTAAGCAGAGGCCCAAAGTCCATGCACTACCTTAATGTATTGCCATGTAAATATAGATGTGCATAGGCCAATGCCTCTGTTTTTATGAGTTTATGTATTTACATATGTACACACCTATGTTTATACCTCTATCCACAGCTTTGCTTCCTAGATCTTCCTTCTGTTTCCTTTCACCTTCCTCCCACTCCACCATCACACTCCTCCTTCTGCCTCGTAGCCCTTCCTCTCAGCAGGAGTGCTGCCACCCAGGACCAGGGGGCAGAGAGTCATAAAGGTCGGTGCACAGAGCTGGAATTATGTACGCTCCCCCCACCCCCCCGCCCCGGTACGATTATCTTTCTTTTTAATCAATCTTTTGTTTTCTTTTTGCTTGGTCTCTGTGATTGTTGGTTCTGCCTGCCTCTATAAGGTAAGCATGGGAAACAAGCTTGAGGGAAGAGCAGTAGGACTGATGGTTCCGGAGGGACTTTGAGGGGGAGTGAGCAATGCCATAGGAAGGGGAGCAACTAGGGAAGTGACACCCACAATGAGGAGGGCGCAGAGATCCTGGGGGTACTGGAACAGCAGCAACCTGTCTCTATTTTTTAATGGTTTCAATTTAATATCAATACTATAAATAACAGTAGGACTGCTGGATGTAGTCTATAATGTATGAAAGCGTCCTTAGACTCAGGCTTGCCGTATATTTTGGTTGAGATGTCCTATCAAATATCAAAAGCAGAGTCACTGGAAACAGTTAATTTTGGCACAATTGCAGAACTTGTTTTTCGATGGCGGTACTTTGTGGGGGAGGGTTGTATCTCAGTTGGGTGGGAGGTTGCAGTTTTAAAACCAGGGCCTGGGACTCTGCGTCCTGGTTGAATATCTGAGGTAGGGAGCACTGGTGCCCGATCGCTGCCCCGTGGGCTGGCGGAGGAGAGACGGAGTGAGCGGCCGAGAGCCAGGGACAGTCCAGGGGTGTCCGGACCTCCTGCCTCACACCCCCCAGGTCCAGGCCCCTTGGGCCACCCCCTGCCTGCCCTGCCCACGCCAGTCTCCAGCTTCCATTTGGGCTTTTCTATCGCTGTCCTTTCCTCTGGGGGTGCACTTGCCCGGGGCTTTGGCACGGCCCCTCCCAGCAGCTTGCCCGGCTCTGCCCCCTTTCAGAAGTGCCCCTCTGGCCCACCCTCACACCGCGCTGAGAGCAATCAGGCTGGGTTTTCTGTCTGGGTCTGATGGGCAACGTGAGGTGCGTCCCGTGAGGCAGACGAGCAAGTGGCCTGGCTTGCCTCACTAGAGGCTTGGCGTGGGCCGCGCCGGCCCCCGGCTCCATCTGTGCAGCTCCGTTTCTGGAGCCTGGATCTTTCCACCCCCCTTCCACCCCTCCCGGACTCTGATCTGTCCACACCACATCTTCTATCCCAGGCACCCCTCCCCTGTCCTGGCTGGCTTTCTCTGGAACCCCCAAACGCCCTGACGCCCCCCCTCCCCACATTTCTCTGGATGTTTTCTCGCCTGCACACAGCCCCCACGTGGCGCCTTCAGCCGAGCAGCGCTGACCCCAGCCTGGCCCAGTCTGCCTTGCCCCAGGACGGCAGGGTCTGCCCGTGAGCCCAGCTCCTCCCTTTCTGCTCCCTCCGCTCACATGGCTCCCCCACTTCCTCCCGCCAGTGCTGCCTGCTGGACTTCCCCCTACTTCTCCTTTCACTGAAAAGGTTGGCATCGGAATCCCAGGCCTCCTGCCCACTCCCCTCGCTGTCAAGCCAGGGAAGGCAGGAAGGACAGAAAGAGCTAGTGTTTTTCTCGGCGCCTACTGTGCACCTGGCACCGGCCCTGCCTTCTCTCTGGCTCAGCCCGGCCCATGCCCTGGCTGTGAGGGCGCAGGGCATTGGCCCTCCCCCCAGGAGCAGGCCTCCTTAGCAATGTGTCCCTCCTTCCTCAGAGGCCGACAGCACAGGTGCTCACGTGTGCACACATGCTCACACACTCAGGTACACCCCGTGCGCACATCCGTGAACACGGCCACCCATCCTGCTTTTAGCTCAGAACATAAAAAAAAAAAAAAAAGAACTCACTGCTATCCAGCCGACTCAGCGCCCCCGGTGACCCTGCAGTACACAGTAGAACCACCCCTTTAGGTGTCTGCATGTGAAGAGGCTCGGGGTGGTTAGCAGCTCCGGGCTGAGCCCAGGAGGCCACCAGGGCCTTGTCTCAGGCCATCGAAAAGCTCAAACACTACCCTCCATGTGATGTCCCTGTAGGACAGGATCGAACTGCCCCTGTGAGTCCACCGCCGCAGCTCGTCCTGGGGACCCAGAGCCTCATCCCTGGCCCGCTCGCCGCTGGTGGTTTTGAACTGCGCACTGTGCCGTCAGTGCCTAGCCAGGCGCTAGCGCTCCTGTCCGCCCCACAGGGAGAGAATGCCTCTGAGCCGAGCGGCTGGGCAGGAGGGAGCCCGGCGGCGCTGTGGGAAGTGCCGGCTGGGCTGTAAACCCCCACCCGCTCCATGGGAAGAGGGTCATCTCCAACCCTCCCTGATGTGCCTGATATGCCAATAGCCCGGGGCACAGTCTCCAGAGCCCCGCGTGAGGCAGGGGCGACCGGGCTTGACTTTGGTTTTCGCAGAGCATAGCTCTCAATAGGAAACAGGCTGTTAGGCACTCAGCAGGGGGGAGAGGGAGAGAGCTGGAGAGGAGGCTCTTGGCAGGGTAGAGCCTCTTCTGACCAGGGGTAGGTCCAGCCACTGAAAGGAAGCAGGCCCTGGGCTGGGAGCAGAGCGCCACTACTTTTGCCTGCACAGAAGGTGGGGCGGGGGAGGGCCTGGGGGTGACAGGGCAGCACCTCCTGCAGGTCCCTCAGCCCACCGGGCAGTCTCTGCCAGTGGCACCACGCTTCCTGAGGAAGCAGGAGGGTAACTCGGCCCCTGAAGGGGGCTGGCCCCCCAGTCTGAGGGAGAGGCGGGTGGAGGGGGTGACAGTCGACGGTGACAGTCGACTTCTGCGATGTAGCCCCCTGGCTAGTGAAGAGCAAGGGGAGACCGCGGAGCGGGCCAGGAAGGAGCCCGACGAAGCCCATGCCCCCTTTTTGACTTGTTTGTGTGTTGCTGTTGGCCCTGGCTGCTGAGCCTGTGGCACAGCGGGCGTGGCTGACCCCGGGAAGGCAGCGGATGGCCTTCCTTTGCAGAGCTCCTCTCGTGTCCCCACGAGCATTGTTTAGAAGAGGAAAGTGTTCTTCCTGCTGGCATCTTGAGTCTCGGGTACCAACGTCAAGTGGCATTTTGCCACTCTGATTGCCACACACCCTGCAGAGAATCGCATCCTTTCAGCCAACGTTCCCTGAGCACCAGCACTGTCTGGTATGGTCTTCGAGCTGAGTGCTGGAGAGGGAAGGGGGCCGGGCCAGGAAAGGTCCCCAGGCACTCCCAGGAGCCCTCTCTCCTAGAGCCCAAGAGGGGCCAGCAGGAAGGCAGGGCGGACTCTGGGAGAGTCCAGCGAGATCCCGCAGAGGGCATGGCACGAAAGCTAGGTTTGGAAGGGGGGAGGGGGTTTTAAGGAAAGGGCCTTCCAGAAAGAGAAGAGAGCCAGCGTCTGCCGGTGGGAGTGGGAGTCAGGGAACTCCTCCAGGAACCCTTGTCTGCAGGGAGTGTAGGCAGAGAGGTGGGTGAGAGGGACTGCATCACACAGTACAGCAAAGGGAGGGGCCAGTGGGCCCCGCTGGGTGGTAGCACTGAGTGTGCAGGAGGGTAGTGCGCTCACCTGTGCAGGATCTGTGGTCGTTACATCATCTGGTGTCAACCTGAGACTGTTAAGAGTAAAGGGGTGACGGTCTAGCCTGTCACCAGGTCATTTGGAGGCCCAACGGAGATAAACACCTCCCTAGAGGCCAGCGAGCCTGTGGGACGTTTCTGTTGACAAGCCACAGGGAGCCATGCTGATGGAGCCAGCTGGAGGAGCCACGTGGAGACCCACACCCTCACTGAGGTGCTTCCACCACCACTGGATCTACCAGGCTGCCCATCCACTGGCCCATCAGCTCCCTGCATTCGGCACCATTGCAGGAGTCTAAAGGGGAATTTATGGACTAGTAACAATAGATGGGGTAAAATCAGACTTATGGACTTGATCTGGGCTGCCCTGGGATGTTTTCTTAATGCACACTTGCCCTTTGATATAAAGTTCTCTCTTACACACACACGTCCACCCAGACTAACACAGGCGGCCCTGCTGGCATTGTCCTGACACCTCACCGGGCAGGAAGAGGCCCCACTGGATTCGGTGCAGTCTGCAAGAGGTTCTGCCAGGCTGTCATTATGGCAGCGGCCACTGCAAAGCCCTTTGCAGATGGGCTTCCAGGGGAGGCTCTGGGCCAGGGCCAGCCCCCTGTCTCTCTCTAGGACTTCAGAGGGCTTCCTCGCCCACCCCTAGAATCTGCCCAGGAAGTCTCCCAGGCCCCAGCGAACCCGCCGCCGTCTTCTAAGCCCAGCGTGTCGACCCCCACCCACAGAGACCCTTCTGGTTCCCTCATGAAGCCCATCTGTCATTCCCGTCTACAAGCATTTGCTGAGCCCTGCCTGGGCCCGACTTTGAGGACACAGCGGTGGCAGTGTGTGGAGGAAAGGCGGGGAGCACACTTCTCTCTGGTACCACCCCCTCCCACCAGGTGTTCTCTTTTGGCCAGCCCTCATTCATTTCTCCTTCTCTAACTCTCCACCTCCAGCGGGCCCCCCTCCGCCCCGGCAGAGGTAGCTCTCGCTCTCCTCTGACCACCTCTTCCCAGGGCTGGACAGTGCCCAGCTCCACACGAGCACCCCGGGGGTGGGGGGATGTCCTGACCGCTGTGATTGCCCGACACAGAGCTGAAACGAAGCACCGCAGACAATCCCTAATCACACGTTTCTCTGGCTACGTCCTCCGTTGTCCCTGTAGCAAACCATCCCGCTGCACTTGATTGAGACCATCCATGCCAGCCCACAGCAGCCCTGTAGGGAAGAGGGGGGTGTCGGAGGCTGTCCTCCCCCGGGGTCAACTGTCAAACCCTGCACCCCTGCACTGCCACGGCTCCCTGTGGGGAAACATGAGCGAGCGGACTCCACTGCTGGTTTTTAACATGGTTTGAGCAGATGTTACTTCAGGGTTTCTTCCCCCGCCCGGCCCCATCCCCCCCCACCTGCACCTCACCCCCCCCCCCATACACAATGCACAATGTCTTCCAGGAGGGGGTTTCCTGAAAGTCTCAGAGGCAGGTTCTAGGAAGCCCCTCACAGGCGCACCTGTCTCTGAGTTGGGCTCAGCAGGGCTTCAGCCACCCCCATGCATCTGACTGGCCCCTGTCTCTCTCCTTGCCCCCCACCCCCGCCACCCAGTGCCTGGAGCAGGGTTTGGTATGAAAGGGCCTAGCCATCCGGGTGGGCTAAGGATGGGTCTGCCACCAGCCTCTCCTCAGCACTGGATATAAAGGCTGTTCAGGCCAGGACTCCCCATTCTGTCCTGCTGGGGGAGCTGGGACAGGAAGCAGGAAGGGGGAGGGACGCTGCCTCTAGGGCTGCAAAAGCTTACAGCTCCCCCCCCCCCCACTTATCTCTGCTTACTGGTTGCAACCGAATTTAGAAGCGAGCTGACCCACGGCTCTGTCCCCTTGGCAAAAGGCTGTTGTGGTGGAATTTGCTGTAGATGGAGCCTGGGAAAAGCTGGCTCAGCTTTCGGTAATGACTTCCAACTCCTGATTAGAGGTTCCTAACTTCAGGAGCTTCCCCTGCGTCAAAAAACTGGGTCACTGTACAGCTGAAAGCTGGCCTCACAGGGGGTCCCCCTGGAGCTGTCCTGGAGCCTAGGGTTGCGGGAGCAGGGGGAGATCAGGAGTCTCAGTCCCAGGCTTGGGCCGAATCAGAAACACTGGGCCACCCTCAGAAGCCACCTCCCTGCCCCTGCTGCTCTCCTGTGGCTTTCACAGCTGCCAGTACTCTGGCAGTATATCAGTCTCCCACTAATGAGATGTGACCCTGTCTGACGAGTGCGTGGGGAGAAGGCGACCCAGCAGTAACGGTCAAGCCGCAGCGTCTCCTTTTCTTCTAAGTTCCAGCTAACAGGGCCAGTTGCTTTACCGCATTGTGGTACAATTCAACCCACCCTTCAGAGTCTGCCTGCGAGCACGTGGCTGAACCAGGCGTTCAGAAAAGATGAATGGTCGGGGCACAGCGGTGTTACTCTCTGACTCGGAGAAATCACTTTCTTTTTCTTAATCACTTAATTGGGGGCTCCTACCACGCTTATCACAATCCATTGTGTCAAGCACATTTATACATTTTTTTTTAAGTTTTTTTTAAATCTTTTTTTTTTTTTTTTGTGGCATCACTGCCCTGGTGGAAGTAGGAAGCCCAGCCTTCCTCTCAGAGAGCCGCCGCTGGATTCAAACTGCCAACCCTGTGGGCCGCAGTCCTGCACACAACCACTAGGCCACCAGGGCTCAGCCCATATTTATACATTTATTGCCCTCATCACTCTCAAAACATTTGCTTTCTATTTGAGCCCTTGGTATCAGCTCCTCATTTTTTCCCTCCCTCCCCGCTTCCCCCTCTCTCATGAACCCATGATAATTCATAAATTGTTATTTTGTCATATCTTATACTTTCTGACGTCTCCCTTCACTCATTTTTCTGTTGTCCATCCTCCAGAGAGGCGGCTCCATGTAGATCCTTGTCATTGATTCTCTTTCTACCCCACCTTTGTTCCACCCTCCTGGTACCACCACTCTCACCACTGGTCCTGGGGGGTTCATCTGTCCTGGGTTCCCTGTGCTTCCAGTTCCTGTCTGTACCAGTGTACATCCTCTGGGCTAGCCAGATTTGTAAGGCAGAATTGGGATCATGATAGTTGGGGGGAGGAAGCAATTAAGAACTAGAGAAAATTCGTATGTTTCATCATTGCTACACACCACCCTGACTGACTTGTCATCTCCCCATTACCCTTCTGTAAGGGGCTGTCCAGTTGCCCACAAATGGACTTTGGGTCCCCACTCTGCACACCCCCTCATTCACAATGATGTGATTCTTGTTCCTTGATGCTTGGTACCTGCTCCTTCGATACCTCGTGAACACATAGGCTGGTGTGCTTCTTCCATGTAGAATTTGTTGCACCTGAGCTAGATGACGGCTTATTCATCTTCAAGCCTGTAAGACCTCTCAGACGCGACATCTTCTGACAGCCGGGCACCATCAGCTTTCTTCGCTACACTTGCTTATGCCCCCATTTGTCCCCAGGGATCATCTCAGGAAGGGGAGCACACGACGACATGATTTTTTTATTATTCTTTGGTGTCCGAAACCTGATCCCTTCGACACCTCGTGATCACACAGGCTGGTGTGCTTCTTCCATGTGGGCGTGGTTGCTTCTCAGCTAGATGGCCGCTTATTTACCTTCAAGACTTTAAGACCCCAGACACTATATCTTTTGATAACTGGGCACCATCAGCTTTCGTCACCAAACTTGTTTATGCACCCATTTGTCTTCAGTGATCGTGTCAGGAAGGTGAGCATCGTGGAATGCCAGTTTAATAGAACAAAGTGTTCTTGCATTGAGGGAGGACTTGAGTGGAGACCCAATGTCCATCTGCTGCCTTAATACTGAACCTATAAATATGTGCATATAGATTTATTTCCTCATCCTCATATATATTTACTTTTGTACATGCCTGTATTTAGACTTCCATAAATGCCCTTTACCTCCTAGTTCTTTCCTCTTATTTCTTTTTACTTTCCTCTTGTTCCACTATCATGCTCAGTCTACATTTGGGTTTCAGTCTTTCCTCTCGGTTACATTACCTTTGCTTAAGCCCTGCCAGGCCTCTTACGCCCTCCTGGCCTCCGATTTTGGATCACTTGTTCCCTTGTCCCTGAGTGTGTTAGCACCACTTCCTTTCTCCCACCTCCCCTCTCCCATGTTCCCTGGAATCGTCAGTTCTGTTGTTTTCCCCTCTCAATTGTTTATCCAGCTATGCTCCCTTCTTGATTCACGCTGTTTGGGGAGGGAGGGGGGTGTTTCAGACGGTGCTGCTTCCCTACCATGTGGCCCCAGAAATGTCTTCTGTTGGACGCTGTCCCCCTACTCTGTGTCCCAATAACTCCCTGCAGGGACGTCATTCTCCAAGCCTGGTGTGCCAGCCTGGGGTCCAGTCCTGCTCTCTTCCTCTTCCCCGCTCCCAGCCTGCCTCTGTGTGGGTGTGGCATACTGGCCCTTCTCCCCAACCTGTAGGTTCAGTTTTGCTACCTGCCACACCCACTTCCTGGGAGGGGGTCAGTTTGGCTCTGGTTGGGGTCAGCTGTAGCTCTCTCTTGTCATGCTTTGATGTGGCCATGCTGTCCTCATGACCCCATATGTCTTGTACCAGTCTATAAATTCCTCTTCAGACTCTTGCAACACAGGCAATGACGCCGAATGCAGGAAGATCACAGACCCTGGGTGGGCAGTCTTGTGGGCCCAGTGGCGGTGGCAGCATCTCAGCACTGGCAGGGTCTCCACGTGGCTCCTCAGCTCCAGGACTCTAGCTTAGCTCCATGTGTCTTGTCAGCAGGAAGACGAAGTGGAGAGTCTATGTGTGCTTGTCCTCTGGGGAGCTATTTGTCCCCATGGCACCTCCAAATGAGGCCATCAAGCTGTGACCTGATTGACAGGCTAGACTCCACCCCTTCACAAGCTGACACCAGATCATGTAACTACCACAGGGATGCTGGGAAACTCTGTTGCAGTTTGAGCACCCGGAGGACCGCTCTGCTCAGTGCCTGTTGCCAGGTCCCAGCAAGCAAGGTGGACTGGAAAGGGTCTAAGCTTTCTTTGCGCATGCTTGGGAAAGGGGATCAGGGAGACCCTCCCTCCACATGCCGGCCTCCCGACCCCTTGGTCCTCACAGGACACGGACACGGGCTGAGCAAACAGTGCTTTCAGACAGGCACAGGTCGTGGAATGACGATCTAAGTATTGTTCTAACAAAGATCGTGCATTACAGACCTTTGGCTGTTGCTCGGGGGACCCTGCATCTGCAGGAGACAGACGGGTCTGCAAGTCGAGTCCTTTAGTGAGGGAGGGAGGAAGCCTGGACACTCACAGTGGACAGTGAGAGATGTGGCAGAGGGGCTTAGCTCAGGCCCCCAGCGACGGGGGACTTCCAGCTAAGTCCCATCTAAACAAGTATCTCTTCTTCCCAATGACATTATATTTCCATCACAAAATAATGGCAGATGGACTCTTCAGGCCACCCCGGTTGACCCCACCCCTGCAGTCAGGTTCAAGGGGTAAATGCATTTGACTAGATCCCAGCAGACAGAGGATGTGCTGGTGACACCGTGGGGAAGTGCTCATCTGGGAATGGAGAGGTCAGCAGTTCAAACCTACCTGCCGCTCCCAAGGAGCACGAGGTGGCAGTCTGGTTCTGTGGCGCTTCACAGCCTCGGGAACCCTGTCTGCCCTGCAGGGTCCCTGTGATTTGGAGATGATTTGATGGGCTGACAAGGGGGGGGGTGATGCAGAGGGGGGGCGGCGGGGGGGCAGTTCTGGACAATCTACAGGCTCAGATCGAAGGGAAAACATTGGCTTCTTGGTGAACATCCGGGCCTCAGGCATACAGGTACCAGGAGACGAGATTGGGAGATAAGCAGGGGCCCACTCCTTGAGAACTAAATCAGTCCGTGAGGAATCTGACAGGCATAGATAGGTTCTAGGAGGTCTGGCCTACAAATGTGTGCGAGTTTGCGCATTCTTTTTCTTAGGGTTGAGATCTTAAATCAGATTTAGAAAAGAATCCAGGTTTTAGAAGGAAAACTCAGAACTTGCACAGGTGGAAGATCAGAAAAAAAAGACAGTGTTTATTTCCAGCTGTAAGACGTCTTCTGATGGAGTAGGATGGATCAAAGACATTTCTCTGCTCAGTCTTCTTCTTTTAAGAAACAAGACACACCCCTACTTGTGGATGAGGTGCGGGTTTGCCGAGCAGAGCGTCAGTTTTACATTCACTGGTTCGATCGCATTTTGTCTCGGCTCATCCAGTCTCCTCAGCTGCAATCTCCTCCGGGAACCATCACCACCTTCCGCCTGTGCTTCCTGCTGCGGATGCAAAGAGGGGGACTTGGGGGACCTGTCACCAGCGAGAAGCCAGCTCTCCAGAGACAGGCTCAGGGGAGGGGAGCAAGAGTGTATATCGGGAGCTAGCACCCCGGGGAGACAGCGTGGGCCTAGCCCGTCAAATCCAGAGCTGTTTCGAGTCAGAATGCGGGGGAAGGGGTCTCCTGGAGCAGGTAGGTAGGCCACGTGATTCTCAAATCCCCAGTGAATTCTCTTCCCGGGTGCCGGTCTTGTGATCTGATCTTAACGTCTAAAGGGGAACAGCAACCACGTGTTGGTTCATCGTGAATCTTAGCAGAATTGCAAGATTGGAACACGGGGTTGCAGAGTGCCGGTGCCACAGCCACCCCGGCAGGCCTTCTGTGCTCGGGCTGTCGGTCTGGCCAGCTAAGCCCTGCCCTGCAGGCGGAGATGGGCCAGCCCCCTCAACAGCTCCATGCCGGATCAGCTCCCCTGATTTTCTGAGATTCCCAATCTTGCAATCTCCTCTTTTTTAATTTTTAAGTGCGGGAGCTCTTTCTTGCCGAGGTGGGGTGGCGTGGAGTGGCGTGCTCTGAGGGTGCTGGGTCAGACAAGGGACGGCGGCCCGGAAGCCTGGAGCAGCCTCAGCCTGGGACGCCGCCCGCGTCCTCCCAGTGAGAGTGCGGTGCCGGCTGCTCCCGCTTGCGCCTCTGCCCCCTACAGGACGCATCCAGCTCGGCCTGGGCAGAGGCCCTCGTGGAAAAGGTCGCTTTGGGGAAAGGTCAATGACAACCCAAGCACAAGAGCACTCGATGCCATCCGAATGCTGGATTGTTATAAGTTTCGTAAGACCCCCCCCCCCCAAATAAAGTGATCAGATAAATAAATAATAAATACAAGGATAGCTAGCCTTAGAGGGATAGAAAGGGTCAACCCTGACCCTGCTGTGGGGAAAAGTTGCTGACCTCACCCCGCCCTTCAGCCTCACTGCAACGAGGAGAGAAAAAGTTCTGCCCTCCCAACCCCCACCTCCCCTCCCCACACACACACTGGGGGTATTCTGGGCAGGGGAGAGGAATCAAAATCAAAGAGTTGATTGGACAATAAAGTCTATCTCCATTAAACACTGAATGTCCCAAGCGTAAGGCCCACTTCAGGCCTTGCTATTGTAGTTGCAGGGGCGCCCCTGGTGCCCCGAATTCCATCAGAGCACGCCCAGGCATGTCCCTAAGGGCTAGGCCACCCCTTCCTGGACTGGTCAGGGAGTGGTAGCAACCCACTTCCTACCGCGCTCTCCCTGAGGGCAAAGCCATTCAGATGCCCGGTTACCGGTCAGGCAGCATTGTCCCCTTCACATAAAAAGACGTGTCCCTGCGTGGGTGCGCTAGAGGGGCAGAGGACAGGTCAGCATCCCTGAATACTTGGTACCTCTGGCTCTTGGCACTGTGTCCCCCTCTCCATTTCTGTCGGCAGGCTTCTTTCTGAACTCACCAAACACAAGGACGAGAAAACCTAAGAGCCCCCATGCGTGGAACACAATACGTCAAGCCCGGCTTCCAAGTGGGGCCCTGTGGGGGAGTGGGCACGCCCCTGCAGGGTGCCGCCCGCGGGCCTCAGTTCAAAAACACCAGCCGCTTCTTGGGAGAAAAACCGGGCTTGCTACCCTATAAACACTCACAGCCTAGCAGTGAGGTGGTATATTTTTTTAGGTTGTTTTTTGTGTGGTTTCCAAGTATTAAATTTTAAATTCTGAGCACTAGATGTGCACTGCGGAAGGCTACAGTTTTCAGCAAAAGCGCTAAGTCCATTTTCAAGTCTAATACGATTCAGCTCCTTTCAGCTTTCCTTGAATTCTGTCTGAACATTGACAGGCAGTATGGGGGGGCAGAGTGGAGACCCACACAAAGCCCATCCATAGGCAATTGGACATCCCCCCACAGAAGGGTCGAAAGGAAGCTACGAGCCAGTCAGGGTGCAGTATAGAACTGACCAAATATACAGCTTTCTTCTGGTTCTTTAATGCTTCTTCTCAAACCCCCCGCCCCCACTGTCATGGCCCCAGTCCTACTTTACAAATATGGCTAGACCAGCGCATGTACACTGGTACAGATAAGAACTGGAAACACAGGGAGTCCAGCACAGAGAAACCCCTCAGGACCAATAATGAGACTAGCTGTACCAGGAGGGTCAAGGAATGGGGAGAGGAAGGGGGAACCCATCACCATGAGCTCCATAGAACCCCCTCCTGGGGGATGGACAGCAGAAAAGCGGATAAAGGGAGACACTGGTCAGTATAAGACATGGAAAAAAAAAAGCACATAAATTATCGAGGGTTCGAGGGCTGAGCCCCGGTGGCGTCGTGGTGGTGCGCGGGACTGCGGCCCACTGGGACGGAGGTTCCATTCCAGCAGTGGGGCTGGGCCTCCTACTCCCACCGCCGGAGAGCAGTGATGCCCCCCCCCCAAAAAAAAATTATCGAGGGTTCATGAGGGAGGGAGTGGGGGGAAGGAAAAATGAGCTGATACCAAGGGCTCAGGTAGAAAGAAAATGATGATGGCAACGTATGTACGAAAGTGCTTGACACAAAGGATGTCTGTCTGGATTGTGATAGGGCTCTAAGAGCCCCCAATAAAATGATTTTCTGAATAAATAAAGTGTAAAATGATTATAGCCTGAAGCCCTCAAACAAAACAGGCAATATGGATGGCTTTGCCCTCAGATAGAGTACGATAAAAAGTGGGTTACTACCCCTCTACTTGAGCCCTTGGTATCATCTCCTCATTTTGTCCCTGCCCCCTAGACCCAGAATTTCACACCCACCAAGCCTCTGCTCAAGTTTAACGATCCCCAAACTGTTTTCTACCGTCAAGCACCCAAGGAACATAGTTACTTTGAGCCTTTTAAAGTGAATGAGTGAATGAATGAATGAATGAATGAGCAAATGAATGAAACTAGTTGGCATAGACCCAGAAGACAGAAACGGGAACCTTTGATGAAAGAGCCAGCGACCGCCCCCCCTAACAGAAGGAGCCCTGCTGCTGCGGTGGGCTAGGTGGGGGGCTGCTAGCTGCAAGGGGCGGCAGTTCAAGCCCACCAGCCTCTCCCGAGGAGAAAGAGGAGGCCGTCTGCTCCTGCTAAGATCGATATTTCGGGCTGAGCCCTGATGGCGTCGTGGTTGAGTGCGGGACTGCGGCCCACGGGCTTGGCGGTTCAAATCCTGCAGCGGCTCTCCAGGAGCAAGGCTGGGTAGCTCCCACCACCACCAGAAGGCAGTGATGCCCCCCCCCAAAAAAAACAAAACAAGGGCTGAGTCCGGGTGGCGTCGTGGTTGTGCGCGGGACTGCGGCCCACTGGGACAGAGGTTCAATTCCAGCAGTGGGGCTGGGCCTCCTCCTCCCACCACCGGAGAGCAGTGATGCCCCCCCCCCTAAAAATTAAAAAGGCAAGAAATAAACAAACAAAACACCAAACTCGCTGCCATCGAGTCGGTGCCCGCACAGAGCCACCCTGTAGGGCAGAGAGGCATCGCAGCCTTGGCTTTCCGTGACTTTGGGGATCTTGGCAGGAATAGACACTCAAGGAGCGGTTGTCAAGTTTGACCTGCTGACCTGTGGATGGCATCTCGGTCTATGGCTCACTGTGCCACAGGGGTCCCCGGGAAAGACTAGGAGGGTAAAAATTTAAATTTTGAGGGGCTAAGCCCTGATGGAGTAGTGGTTGTACGCAGGACTGCGGCCCACTGGGTTGGAGGTTCAAATCCAGCAGCAGCTCTCCAGGAGCAAGGCTGGGCCTCCTACTCCCAACAGGGCATTGATGCCCCCCAAAACAAAAAAACAAAAAAAAATTTTTTTTGGGGGGGGGGCAATCACTGCTCTCCGGTGGTGGGAGTAGGAGGCCCAGCCCCACTGCTGGAATTGAACCTCCGTCCCAGTGGGCTGCAGTCCCGCGCACAACCACTATGCCACCGGGGCTCAGCCCCCCCAAAAAATTTTTTTAAATTAAAATTTTGGTGAACATTGGGACTCTCCCCCACCCCCTCCAAGCCCACACTTGGTGAATAATTCTCACATCCATATCTGGAGAGGAACTCCAAGAACCAGGAGTCAGACTCCCACAGGACCATTGGCCACCCGGGCTTCTCTGCCTAGTGCGTGGAGACCCCTGGGCCCCACAGTGGTTCCTCCTGGCATCGGCCTCAAAGGCGAGGGACCACCCACGGCGTTTGCCCCGCTGTCATCGCCTGTCGCAGAAAGGTCAGCCAGACATTCATCACAACCTTGTTTGAAGCCGTGGGGCTCTTCCGTTCGGAATGAGAAGAGCATTTTGCTCAGATTCACCACCCTCTTGGTGAACAGAGGTATAAAGCTTCTCCAGCAGAGAGTCTCCTGGAGGCAGTGGGGCCTGCTCTAGAACACTGCCAGATGGAGCACAGCCTGCCTCCTCACTCCCTGCTCCATCCTCCCTGCTCTTCCATCCCATGATCCTCAGCCTGAGCAGAAGCCCGCCCCACCCCACCCCACCGCCCCGGACGCAGCCAGCCCACCGGGGCCGCTCCACATTCTTTCCCCCCACAGCCCAGGGCAGCCACTGGCCCACAGCTCTTGTCGGTGGACCTGGCGTCTGCAGTACCGTTTGCTCTCCAGAGCATGCTGGCCTGTGTCTTACGTCCTGGGTGAAGTCCCTCTGTCGGGGTCACGGTGTGGGACAGGAACTCTGCGGGCTGCTGAAGGAGAAGAGGCGGGCTGAGCTGGTTCTGCACCCCTTCCCCAGCATCCTCCTGTGGCCAGAGACTCCTTTCTCTTTCTCCGTGAAGGAGCCTTGCTGCTGGAAGGGAGGCAGGCCAGGGGCCGTAGGACCCCTTCTGTGTGTTCTGTCCTCACAGGCTGCCTTTGCACCGCGATTTACCCCCAGAGGAGCGTTCTTGCTGTCTCCCTGCTCGGCTGGCTACCTCCCTTCAGGAGGCTGTGCCGGCTGCTCCTGCTTCACACGGCTCTCCCTGCTCCACCATCGCCACGCTGTGTCATTTCTGCTTGTGGAAGGGCCCCGCTCAGTGCTTCCGTCCTTACTCCCACCCTCCCCCAGGTCCCCAAAGCTGTAGGGTGGAAGATTGGCCTCATAGGCCTTGACCGCTGCGGATCCAGGTGCAGGAGACCACGTTTCCCCCCGGGGTTGGGCTGAGGTCTGCTTGCGGGCAGCGCCTCCCTGCTTCCTCCCCAACAGGTGCATTTTGGGGGACCTCTGGGCCCCTCAAGGA
>PVJH01031532.1:0-23671 GCA_004026705.1 Nesogale talazaci
TTCTTCCCAGTGACTTCAAGTGCCATCAGTTAAAACCCAAATAGGCAGGTGCAGAAGTGTGACATCCTGGTCCACTCCTGTCCCCATCAGGAGTTATTTTCAGCACTTAGCAGCCATCCTAGGAGCAGCTGAAAGCAAGACATTTCCAAATTCTCTGCATCTTCCTTGAATATGAAAGATGGAGATGATTACTTCAGGGTTCTGAGTATGATTCTCCTCAGGAGCACGTGCCAGTCACTCCATAGACCTATAATTTCAAGCAATTGAAAGATATAATTAAGTGTCTGCCCTTCCACTTCCAAGGGAGAGAAGTACATTGGTCTCTGGTGTAGCCGTGGAAGCAGTTCCAGGAGCCTTCGGGCAGCAAGCAGAGGAGCTGAGCAGCGCGGCAGGGAGAGCGCTGACCTGGGAAGCGGGTGGGCAGATGATCTCTCCTGCATCTGCCTTCAAAGTGTGGCCATTCATCTTCTGGGGTCCCTGTCTCCTGTGCATGCATGGACATTTGTGTGGAGAAATGTAGGGAGTTGGGGAGCTTTATATCAACCCAGGCTTGCTTTCCCTCAGTTCTTAAAACTACCATGCAGTGAACAGCCTTAGAGCCATTGCCTCATGAAGCTGGGGAGTGCCAGCCCACAAATTCCACCCCACCAGGGAATGGGCAGCCAGATGAGTTGTTACTCACCCGTGTCAAAAGAGAAGGCAAATCGGCAATACATACTCCTACCCCAAGGGTCAGGTTGGGGACCCCTCTGTGCCATCACAGGGGTCAGTATGAGTGAAAAGGGGCCTCCGTGGTCCCTGGCAACAACAGCATATTGTTTCTCATGCAACCAAGCACTGTGTGTTCTTGTCACGAACCCCCAGGTGACAGTCAGCTTTGGGAGCTGTTGGCACAGCAAGAAGCTGCGCATGTGAACAGGGACTGATCTGGGCTGACCAGCCCCAGTGGAGGAAGCCTGAGTGAATGGCTGCTGATTGAAGCTGAGAGGCTCGCGGCTTGGTGGGGGGGCGGGGGGGGGGGGGGTGTGCAATGAGTGAGCAAGAGGCCACCAGACAACTCACCCGGAGGGGCTTGGCCACCTCAGGTGTTCCAGGAGAACGGTGTCCCTACCCTGTACTGACTGAGAGCTCATTGGAAGGAACACATCTCACGGCCTGGTGCCCAAGGCCCCTCTGGATACTCAAACCTTGACATTAGCAACTCATCGCCTTAGCTGTTTCTGCCACCCAGGAACTCCTGGGCGAATGAGGAACACGTGTGACACCAGCACTGCTCTTGGAGACAGGAGTGTCTGCCACAGGAGAAGGCTGTGGCCATGTGAGCTGGGGAGGCAGGGCTGTGCGGAAGGGCACACTCTTGGGGCTGAGAAGTGTTTTGTGGTGTGAGAGGAATCCACTCTTTAGCCAGACCTGGTCTGAGAGTAGACGCAGAGAGGCCGTCTAGCTGGCCCACTTAGAGTAGTTGGCCACATGTCTCAGATCTCCAGAGCCCTTGCTCTAATTTTCTGCTCATCAAGCACTCTTCAGATCTGTAATTTGGTCTCTTGAGTGAGTCTTAGAATCTGGGGCCTTGAAGTGACGGGCGATTATCCCATCCCTGATTGAAGTTCTTTGCATGCCCCCTCAGCCCTCAGGACGAAATGATACTCTCCCACTCTGGGAGGGAGATGAAGAAAGTCCTCCTACACTCCACAGTCTTGTCTGTGCCTCACCCCCTCCACCTCCTGAACCCCAGACCTTGAACTCTCCTGGAACTCGCTCCAGTTCTACAGACACAGTGTGCTCCCCTTCTCCACCAGGCCTTCTAGCACCCCATCCCCCAACCAGAGCACCTCTCCATTCCCTAACCCCAGCTGCTCACAATTGGTTGTGTCCCACCCCTACAGAAAAATAGACCAATCTTTTCTGATACCCAGTCCCCCAAAAGACTTGGCCAGGCCCCTCACACAAGACCCCCTAGTCCGACCTCAACTGAACCCTTGAGCAAAGTGGCCTTGGAAAAGTGGGCTTGCTGGGTGCCACATGCCACATGCCACAGAGCAGTCTCTTCAGATTTGGGGATATGATCGTGTCATCACAGGCCCTGGGCCAGTCACCTCGTCCCCTATGGCTTCACAAGCCAATCTCGGACACAATCAGCTTCCAGACACTCATCTCTCCGAGCCACTCGGGAGTCAGAAAAAGCATAAGTGGGGACACAGAGACTCCAGGGCAGTGCTCCCCCAGGACGACTGTCACAGGAAGAAACACGCTCACCGAAGCCACAGCCCTGAACCGTGGCTGGCCTCCCTGCCCCACATCTACCCTGACTCATGCTGACTCTATAGGACAAGGGAGAACTGCCCCAGCGGGTTTCCACGACTGGACTACATTCCGGGAGTAAAGAGCCCCATCTTCCTCCCAGGGAGTCACTGGTGGTTTCTCACTGTGGTTAACAGCCCCATCCATGTGTGACACACTCTGACTCCTGGGCCCTCTGTAGCAAGCCCATCTTCAACCTGCTAGTGCCGGCAGGAAGTGGCAGCCAGCAGGGAGGTCCCTGAGCACGAGCCATGTGATTGGCAGATAGCAGAGCACTCAAGTTGGGGTCACGTGCCTGAGGCCCCCAGGGACTTAGGGTGATCTGCCCCTACAGGGACAGAGAAGAGCTTCTGCTCAGAAAGGCTGGGCCTGACCAAGTGTATCTTCTCTTCACAAAACCCTGTCCTTCTCAGAGCAAGATGGAAGGTGGCAGACAGCGCTGGCCGAGTAAGTTTCCAGAGTCAGCACGCGCACGCACGCACGCACGCACACAGGGACTGACACTCAGGCTGCTCTGCTACAAAGTAGTGTGAGATGTGGTCCTTGGAACAGCGTGATCGGCAATCTCTGAGTTGCGTTTTAGAGGAAGCTGTGGCTTGAGGAAGCTGCCCTCATGGGGTAGTGGTTATGCATTGGACTGCTAACAACACAGTTGGCAGTTCAAGCCCAGCAGCTGCTCTGCGGGAGAAAAATGAGGCTTCCTACTCCTGTCAAGAGTGACAGTCTAGGAAACCCGCCGGGGAAGTTCCACATTGTCCGACAGGGTTGCTGTGCGCTAGTTGCTATGGATGGCAGTGCCTTTGGATTTTTGAGAAGGGTAGAAGGGCAACATTTCCCCCAGCGGGTGACACCACCTCTCTGAGGGGTGCTGGAACAACCCAGTGGAGATAACTACACTTTATCCTAGAATATCCAGAGTACAAAAGTTTTAATTCCCAGGAGGACAAAGGAGGGGGCATTGAATCTTTATGGTACTCCCCACCCCCACCCTGAAAAGGGGGCAGTAGGGTGAATACATTGGGAGACTTCAGCTCTAATGTGATGCAGTGGATTAAGAATGGGGCTGCTAATAACAAGGTCGCTGGTTCAAACCCACCAGCAGCTCTGTGAGAGAAAGAGGAGACCGTCTGCTTCTGTTTAAAAAAAAATTGTCTTTTACAAACATGTTCTATGAGATCGCTCTGAGACAGAGTTGATGTGATGGCCTTGGGTTGGTGGGCACGGGGGAGTAGTGTCATTATTCTTGGTCTAGAGTAAAAATCTATAGACTCATTTTGGATGAAGAGGACAAAACATAACCATCTAAAACCAACTATCCCAACACTTTCTACTTACTCCAGACTTTCTTTAACCCTGGGTAAGGTCAGAAGCAATGCGAGAGCTCAGAAAACGGTGAGGATTGCCTGCCCTTGGGAACAAGAGCCAGAGCTGAGCTGTTGCTGAGCGGGCCCTTGGCAGAGCTGCAGAGTTGGTTCTGGAAGACCCCACACACCAGTGAGGGTGGTGGGTGTCTCTATGAGGGAGACAGGGTAGAGCTCAGGTGTCTTCTTGAGGTCACACCTCTCCATCCAGGACCGCGGTTCAGTTCTCGATGTGTGGGTCATGATCCCTCTGGGGATCAGATGACCCTTTCATAGGAGCTGACCAATTCATAACACTGTCAAAATTCGAGTTATGAAGTAGCAACGACAATAATTTTATGGTTGGGGGAGGAACTGAACATGAGGTATTAAAGGGTCACAGCATTAGGAAGGTTATGAAGCACAAACTCAGGGGCTCCAGCACCCAGCCATGATGCTCCCCTGACATGTGTCGCATAGTGTACCTACTTCCTCTCTTCTCCCTCAAGGAAGATGCCCTCTCACCTCCCAGAGAGCAGCCTGGGTGGGAGATATTGGCTCGGTGCCTCCCTCTATGCAGCATGGACGAGACTAAGGCTGGATCCAGCCAGGTCTACTCATTCAAGGCCTCCCCTTCCACAGGGTCCGGAGGGTTCAATCCAAACTCACCAGCACCATGCTCACTCTCTCTGAATGCTGCCTTCCCCTCAACCCCACCCCACTCCTCCTCCTCTCTTAGGCCAACCAGTGCTCTGATGTCATGCATGAGCTGACCCTACCAGGCTCCTGCTCTGCTCAGCACACACACACACCCCACTCAGGGAACCAAGTGTTGGCCCTCTCATCCCTTCTCTCTGTCTAGAATGCACCCCTCCATGGACACACATGCACAAGTTTACGTACACACATCCCTCCTTTGTATGGCCAAACAGAGGCACCACTCCTTTATTGTATTGGTGGATGGTGCTTCCACCTTTTTATAAAACAAAGCCTTGTGCCAAGTTCCATGAAACAAGGCCATCAACACCCTTCCTCCAGAAGCACAGGCTCATTCATGGCTCTGTGTCCCATTTCAGTCACTCTCATTTAATTTCCAACCTGTTCATCCCATGGTTGCATATGGCACTGATGGTCGCCTATGCACTGGGACACACAGTAAGGGATATGACTCACATCATAGCATGACTCACTTCATTGCAAATGTCTGGAACCAAGTCCCAACATCTCAGAGGAGTGTGTGTATGCATGCATGTGAACACATATCTGTACACATAGACATGCATACATATGTTATACACATGCATATGGGAGAGGGTATGCACACGTATGGAGATAGCTGCCTTTTGTTCTACTTCTGTTTACTTGTGTATGTCACCACTTGGCACATGCAGGAGGTCTACTAAACAGAATCCAAGTACAAAGTCTGGCTCCCAGAATTCAAATGCCTCTAAAAGGAGAAGATGTGACTAAGAAGAGACACATATGAAGATGTCTGAGCTGTCTCATGCCATCCACATGTGCCAGAGGGGTCCACAGCACAATTATGATTGATAGAAACCCTGCACCTGAAGTCAATGCCAGGAAGATCATGCCCTGACCCAGGAATGCAGACTGTTCTCGCAGAGCTGGTCAACCCCTATCCATCCTGAGAACCCAGAGGTCCTGGATACCACAACATGATTGAGAGAGGGCCAGGTACACAGTGACATGTCCAAGGGGCAACCAACCTCCAGGGCTTAGAACGATCTAAGAAATGTTCAAGAACCTGTCGGCAATCATAAGACTTCTAGGTCAAGAAGTCAACAGGCACATTGTGAAAATACAGAATTCATAGAAAACCTTTTGTCTAGATTCATGGGAAACGATAAAAAAGAATTGTGTTAGTGGAAGTTTACCAAACTGTCAAAAAGTCAGCCAGCTGAAAAATAATTCCAACTGAACTTCCCATTTTGTAGGCTCTCCTTCTAGAAGGGGCTGATCTCATGTCAGACCTTGTAAGAACAATAAATTCAGCAAGACATCCTGTGCCCACTGCTCGTTGAAGCTGGTACAGGAAAGTAGGGATGTCAGCAGACCGGCAAAATTACTCACCCAAGAAAACCTGCCGGCACTCCACAGAGCATCCCCACATGCCAGGAAATGTGTGGGCCTGCCAGATGGCGCAGGGAAGAGCCCTTTAAAAAATGAAAAGCTAGTTTTCTCAAGCACCTGTGACTATAGCTAGAACGAGGTTGATTTTTTGTTCTTCTCAAGTGAAAGCATACTGCAGTATGTGTGTGTTTATGAGAGAGATTCTAAGATTCTATTATTATATTCACACTTATTGGCATAGAGTGTCTGCTTTAGAGATGAGACTTTGTGGAGAATGCTCTGAATCCACCATCATTTCCTCAGACGCACCTCCATATGTATTCGTTTTTGGAGTAAGAAGTGTCACCATCTCAGTGATCCTAGTCAGAATTCTGATGGTCTCCCTCCTTCCTCCCTCTCTTTTGCCACCCACACCGAATGGACTGTAAACTCCCATCCCCTTAAAGTCACTCTCTTAAACACCAGCCTGAAGTGACCACATTTCACGCAAGGGTTTCAGCACTTCTCCCCTAGCCCCCGCACTGGCCTGTAACTGGTTCCCTGATTCCAATGTGTGCTACCCCCTCTCTGTCCCTGAAGCGACTCTATTCTCCTAAATACATCATGCTGCTGCTGCTGCTGCTGCTGCTGCTGCTGTTGCGAGTTACCAAGAATCTCTTCGGGCTCCTGGCCACCTGATGAGTGCAGAATTGAACCAATTCAGGGGATGCTCAAGGTTGTGACCTTTGGAAGGCAGATGTCCAAGTCTGTCTTTCAAGACCTCTCGGGGTGGATGTGTCTTGCCAGTCTTCGAGCTGGAACACCCACTCCTCACTTACCAGCATGGTTAGGAACTAAAAGCCAGGTTGTCATGTAAAAACTGACGTTCGGTGAAATCCAGGCGCAAAGTAGAGGGTGACTACATAATCACATAGCTGCCAAATCCATGGTTACCTAACTGTCACATGACCTCGTTGACCCAACCCATGGCCACCTAGCCGACTCCAACTCCCAGGGACCAGGTCAGAGAGAGTAGCGCTACCTTGTCCTGTTTCTCAGGCTGCATGTCTCGGAGGGAGCAGACTGGCATGCCTTTCTACTGTGGGGCAGCTGGTGGTCCCCAGTCACCAACCTTCCGGGTAGCGAATGAGCACTTTAACCACTGTGCCACCAAGGCTCCTTCACCATTGCATCAGTGCCAAATCACATGACCACTTAATTGGCAAACCGCTCCTAACCAGGGCCTGGCACGTTGCCAGGTAACTTTAACCATCACACTGCTGTTCCTCTTGCCTCACATGCAGGACTTCCCTGGAGCCAGATGCACCTTATTCATGAGCAAAAGAGTCTGGTGGTAGACTTTTTCCAGTGGCTGTGATTGCAAAGGGTCAGCTCCCTGGTAGTCAGCGGGTGAGGAGTAGGTATCATCGCTAAGCATTTAACCATTTGTACCACTAGGAACCTCTTAAAGCCCATCCTAACTTTCAGGAGAGAAACTCCGTTCTTTCCACAGACACATCAGGCTCATACCTAGTCCCCTTCTACCTCTAGAATGACTTCCTCACCATCTTCCAGAACCTTCCACCCCACTGTTCTGCAGCCTGCCTCACTCCACACAGCAGGGAATCTAGGCCTGCGTTTTTACCTGGCTTGCCCTTCTATCACCTACACCCTTAAACTAGTCCTTTTCCATTCTCATCAGACCATTCTCAAACTTGGCATACTGTTACTAACGACTTGCATCTGCTCCTTGGTACAGAGTCTAGAACGAGCAAGTAGGCTTCTGTGAGAAACCAAAGCCAAAGGAATGCCATCTCAAGAAGAATAGGGAGACGGTCAGAGCCAGGCCTGGAAAATGCCTGCATTCCAGTCAAACACAGCAGAGACCTCTCAAAAGTCAGCCCGGGCGTTCGATTCAGAAGCTCAGAGCTTACAGCATCCTGTGAGAAACGGATGTCTCAGAGTGTTGGAGGCCGGACTTTGCTGGCATTCCCTTTACTCTGTAAACTAATCAACAGAGACGCCCCTGGTATCTCTCCTCTGCCCATCCCTGCTTTCTCCCCTACAGTGGCCGCTCTGGTGTGCTGGGGAGGGGAGGAGAGACCAACTCTTAAGGACTCAGAGGGCCAGAGGAGAATGGCCCCTCTGGGCTGAAATCTACACTGGAGTGGAGCACAAAGTCTGTCTTCTTATAGAGTGGCAGGTGAGTTTGAGCATCTGTCTCATGGCCTAACCTTGAACCAGCCTGCCACTAAGGCTTCCTTTGAGATCTTCCACTGACTCTGTTTTTCACGCCTCTTCATTGTAAACTACGTGGCGGTGTACAAAGCAAAGCAGTCTAGCAATCCAACTATTCATGCACACACATGGCTTCAGCACACCCATTTCCATCCCTCCACGAGCCAGAATTTATTCCGCTTCCTCTCCAGCTGTTCTGTTTCCATCTTTCCTCCTCCTTTTTGAGTCCTTCCGACCTTTGGCCTTGGATGAGTGCCGCCCATGTGGTCTGCAGTGGTTCATTATTCTAGCCTTGAGACGACTTCAGTTCCGGACCTAAGAGTGAGAAAGGGTCACACTCCCGGGAGTTCCATCTGTCTCATCACACCACCAAGCCCTCGCTTATGATTTTGAGTTTTCTTCCACTCCCTTCTCTGTTAATGGAAAGGTCTTCATGATTTAAATTCACCAGTTGCTCCCTGGGAAAAGGATGACTCCCATTCCACTTTACAGTTGTAGACACACTGCGGGACACTTCTGCTCTGCCTGGCTGTCGAGTCATTTGACAGATAGTGACCTCTGTGTCCAGAGCAGAACTGCCCCTCACAGGTTCCAAGGCTCCGACCCGCCAGAAGCAGACTGCCACTGTCCACGGAGATGCCTCTGAGTGGCTCAAATGGCCAGCCTTTCCGTTTGTTTGGGAGCTTGTCACCTCCACCCAAAGATTCCTGCACACAAGCGACAGGTGTGCTGTTCGAATTCCACAGCTGGCCGCCACTCTCCGTCTGCTATAGCCTGCGCTCGGTGCCTCTTCCTACAGCAGTGCTTGAGTCTGCCCGCCCCTCCTGCTTCCCCATGCTTCCAGGCTGCTCCTCAGGTCAATCGACTGGCTTTCTGGTCAACCCCCATGCTTTAGTGTCCTCTCTGAAGGGAAACGTTCTCCTCTGACTGGCTTCAGGGATTCGAGGCCCAGTTACTTGCACACACGTAAAACTGACCTCCCAGGGTGGACTCTTCTAAGAGACTGTGAGCCTGCCTGGAGAAAGGAGACTTTTTAAAAAATGGCTTTGAATTCACAATGTCCTCCATGTTGTTTTTTATGGCCTCACACTATCTTCCAGCAAAGGCATATTTCTTACATGAATAAAAATCTCAAACACTTTAATGGGAACATTAAATTTCAGCTTCACTTGGTTTTCTCAACTGCCACAAGGTCTGTCGCCCAAAGCTCTAGCAGGAACACGACCTTTATATATATGTGTGTATGTGTGTGTGTGTGTATACATATATATGTAATATTTTTCTAGAAATTTGCAAAATAAAAATCATACTTTCCCCATTGGGTCATGTAGCCAAGGGAGATTTATATTCAACCCCCTTGTTCGAAGCAAACATGGTGAGACTCCATCTCATGTACTTGGACAGGTGGTCAGAAGGGACTGGTCCCTGGAGAAGGACAGGATGTTTGTTAAAGGGAGGGACCACAGAGAAGAGGAAGACCTTCGAAGAGCTGGAATCGACATGGTTGTAAGGAAGGGACAGGACCAGGCAGGCCAGGCAAGGCAGGACTCATTTGAGTTCTACTAGGTGAATAAGCAGGGGCTCACTGCTTCCAAGATGGATGCAGATCAAATCAGCTCAGTGGACGCTTGGAAGGAAGGCCTACTAGTTGACTCCCCCAAAAAGTCTGCCACTGGAAATGGCTTGGAGCTCAGTCTTATTCTGACACACACTGGTCAACCTGAGTCAGGGCTGAGTGGACAGCACCTGGCTCTGGTTTTAGCAGCTGTCCATAAGAATTCTGCAGTGAGTGTTCAGTGAGGGGTGGGGAGATAGATCTACATATCATTTTGTTTCTATTGCTTGTAATTCTAGAAAATTAATATTGTTCTCATTTTCTCTAGGAGTGAGAAGATCTTCACTTCTCCTTCAGAATTTACCCTATGACCAATGAACTGTCTTTTAATACCAACATAGTCCTTGTATCCTTGCCAATTCAATATAGCAGGATTCAAAAAACAGGCTCATGGGAAAATTCCGTTTTATTTAATCCTGATCTACATGGATCTTTTGAAGCCCCCTGCATTAAGCAAAAAGTCACAGTGATGGGGCAGAAAAATAAAGCCAACCACCTGAATGTTGTATGAGATTGCCAATGGTATGAGGACCCAAAGCCAGCCAGACTCATGGCCGGCCATGGAATCCCCGCTGGCTCACAGCAGCCTGACTGGACAGAGGAGAGCTGCTCCCTGCCACTTTCAGAGGCTGTCCGACTGCGAGTGGGTGCACAAGCAGCCTTGTCTTTCGGTTGCAGAACAGCTGGCAGATTCCAGCAGCTGACCTTGCCATTCCCAGTCCATTCCTGCACTCACTGCTCTGTGAGGTCTCCTGAATGGTTGAGACCCACCGACATCACCCACCGCCATCAGCCAGTCTGACTTCTAGGGACCCTATGTGGGGGTCCAGGACAGTCCATCTTTACAGGAGCAGACAGACTCATGAGCACTGGGAGTCCGAGTGAAAGGAAATCCTTAACAACTCCAATTGTTTTACAGTGACTGGTAGGTTTGAACCGCCAGTCTGCCAGTTTAGAGACCAATGCCTAGCCCACAGGATCTCTTTGAAATCAGCTGTGAAGTAAATAGTTATGGTTCACCCTTTTAAAGGTCCAGCACAAAAGACCACTAAATCTCATGCTCCCCTTCCCTCACCCGCTAATGTCCACGGAATCCCTTTCCTGGGCACTCAGGACTCCCAGCACTCAGATCACTTTTCCCAACAGACAATGGCCATGACCTTTGGGACTTCAGTCTTAAAGAAAAGCCCCCAAGTGGGCATATGGAGAGCGGGGTCTTACTTGCTGCAGGCGCTTTCAAAATGCCTGTCCAGGTGTTCATCTCTTGTCCATGTCGGTCTGCCTCATGTGCTCCACTCCATCCCCAGTTCTTCTCACGGCTGCAGGGGGTTCATCAGCTCTAGCTACACATTCTCTGGATGCAATGCTCACCAGGCAGCACTGGTCACAGCACGTGTCCCTGGAGACAACCAACTCCTAGAAGAGCATCCGAGGAGGCCTCTGCAGGACAGGCAGGGCTGGGTACACACATGCCCACACGCACACTCATGTACACATGCGCACACGTGCAGGCATCCTTCTACTTCCATTGCGCCCTTGTCATTTGTTGTTAGGCACCAGTGATCCCCTTTCAACTCCAGCAGCCCCGTGTATAAGAGGACACACCCATTGGGTCGTTCAGCCGCCTCCTCCCTATGCTTGTTGCACTTGTTGCAGCCACTGCCCCAAGCAGGTCATGGAGGGCCTTCTCCTTCACCCAGCATATTATTTTCCCCAGGGACTAGTCCTTCCTTATAACATGCCCATAGTACATGAGATGAAATGCACCATCTTCTCTCCTACTGGGCACTCTGGCTCAACTTCCAGACAGCTGTTTGGGGCTTCTGGTAGTTCACAGTGTTCCCCATGTCCTTAGCCGACATCATAATACAAACCCCAACTCTTCTCCGGTCTTCCAGACTCGCTGTCCAGCTCTCGCCTTCATCGGTGCACGTGAAAATCCCTGGCCTCAGCCCGGCACACCGTCAACCTCAAAGCCACATCTGTGCCCTGCAGCTCCACAGGTGTTGCTCCATGCAGTGGGCTGCTTGAGTGTTCGCCTGCTGCCTCCAAGAGCACGGGGAGTCTGAGTGAAAGGAAATCCTTAACAACTCCGATTGTTTTCCTGTTGACTGTGATGCTGTTTATTGGCCAAGCCCCACACACACCCCAAAATTTCAGTGACATAACTTGAATATCATCAACTCAGCAGCTTACCACATCAAGAAGGGATGTACAATCATAACCACAATCACCCTTGGGAAGTTTTCTTCCTTCTTGTACTCATGGCTATTAGCCTCCCAATGCCTTCCAAGCTCCCCAGCCAGACCCCCAAGGATCATGAGCCTCAACAGACTTACATAGCCTGGACTTCATGGACAGAAAAGCATTGCAAAACAAAAGCAAAAGCTAACAAGACTAACAAAGTAAAATAGAAAAAACTCATTTAAAACTAGAGTAAATGCAAATGAGAAATTAAACAAAAGCTCACTGCCCTCCAGTCAAGCCATGGGCCATTGACTCACTGCGACCACCAGGGGTTTCTGAGACCGAAACTGTGTGGGAGAGTAGGAAGGGCAGCCTTTCTCCCACAGTGCAGCTGGTGAGTTCCATCTGCCGACCGTGGGCCTCGCACCCCGACAGGTGACCACTCTATCACCTGTGCTTCCCCCTCAGAGTAAAAACGAATGGAAACATCTTTAAAAAGGATCAAAGGGGAGCTCAAATGACAGGATGCTTCATGTTACCATAACTATATGTGCCACAATACACTGCAATGTGTGGACAGCCACGTATATGACTATATAGGTGTGTTTTAGGATCTTTGGGGTAAAGGCGTCCTGGAGACGAGATGGTTGTTCAGTGAGCTGCTAGCCACAGGCCAGTTCCTCGGAGGGAGAACGGGAATCTCTCTGTGCTCTTGGAGTTGCATTCTTGAAACCCACAGGGGCGACTCTGCCCTGGGCTGTAGGGACACCATGAGTCGTCACTGACCCAAAGGCAGCGAGTGTGGTTTGGTTTGGTTGGAGTCACTAAAATGCATCGTGCTGTGCCCTTCTCCTGATTAAACAAGGGCAGGGACGTGCTCAAACTCATCTCTCAGGCCTGGAAGAGGTACAGCACTGACCCAGCACACCTTGCCTGGTCTTCTTACCACATCAAGTTGTGTGCCTACAGTGAAGGGAAAACAGGTGGAAACAGAAAGAAAACAGTTAGGGAGAAAAGATGCTTTGTCATTTACTCTCGCCCCTTCATACACACACACATTACTATAACCACTAACACTAACCTATACTCCTCTCAATACAAGAGGGCAATTGACACTAGAACTTGAAACAGAAATTGGAAGACAAGGGGAAAGGGAAGTTGTTTGAGTTCTTTATGTGTCCAAATTCTTGATGCCGCTACATTTATTTGGTAGCGATGAAGAAATCAACTTTTGGTAAAGCACATTAGATATGCTAAGTACCTGCCTATGCATAATAGCTCCGAGTGAACTGCCGGGGCTCAAATGAGATGTTGAATAATGAGAGCCCATCTTCCCGGGTAGAGCTGCTGAAAATAAATCACCAGGCACCCTCCTAATCAGAGGGATGTCAGACAAGGTTTTGACAAAACAGCATTAGCTCTCATAATTGGGACTCCATAAATAAACTTGAACGCATCAGAAGTACTCCACTGAAGTTGAGAAGGAAGATAGTTTGTACTTCTTAGGATTCCTGAAACACACCCATCCTGTGCCCTTGTCTGATTTGAAACCAATATCGTGATGCTTAATTCTGTGTGGCTTCACGGTCATAAAATTCCAGACAGTAGGTAGAATCCATCATCCAACCTGCTTCGGGTGGATTGATTGGTGTTTCTGATCTGAAGGGGACCCTTGGCTGCAGTCACTGGGACATGAAACTTGAATGGCATGTTCTTGGGTCGTGCATTTTATAACCTGAGACAAAGTTCAGAGAGTAGACTTATGTGCTAAGACTTCTAATCAAAAGGACTGTGTACTAGACAGAGTTCTTGAAACAAAACCAGGACACTAATAATTATATATAGATATATATTTATACATACAGCATAATAAATAGTTAACAAAGCTATAAAGCTGTACAAATGGTTAAGTGCAACTCACGTGTGTGACACTAATAAACCGGTAGTCCTTCGAGTCTTGAGAGTCACCAGGTAATTTTCTGTAAAGTAATTCAGGCTATCTGGCCACAGGAAGCAAACAGCAAGACAGGTCACTGACAGTTTGCCAGATGACAGGGTCTGATAGTCCCAAGCTCAAGAGATGTATATTCCAGGAGTGTGGCAAAGCAAGGCTTGAAGGAACCTCAACTCAGAGACACAGTCCACAGACTAGGTGTCCCACAGGTAGTATACCTTGCAAATCGAGGCACAGGGCAAACAAGGCAGCCAGCTGGTCCAAAGATCCAAGAGCAAGAGAGAAAAAGGCAAGATTCACCAAGGCACTTATATTTCCACCCTTCAATTAATCTTACATGTGTTCATTGGACATGCTGTCACAACAAACCTGCCTATCACAATCCACCCCTTGCCAACTTGATACCTATACACAATTCTTTAGCCATATGTATTTCCAGACATCAATGAAATCAAGCTTATACTTAACATCAGACATCTATCATACATATAAATGAGAACACACTGAGTCCAATTACAGTTGATACATGAACAAAAAAGATATTCAATAAACTCATATAAAGAAAATACACTAGCAATCACAAACCTCATTTTTGCAATTGATCACATGGCCATAACTGATAGGTAGAACTACTTTCTTCTACTACCCATTCTGTATTACCTTTGCCCTCAGCAATCACCTCCGCTGGTTGAGGTTTTTATGTCTGGTGGAGTGACCCAGATCTTAATTCCTGAGGGAAAGACCTGTCATGATTGGGTTGCCCTAATTTACCATTTACTTTAATCACAAGGCATAGTAGCACTAAGAGTTGGCCTATGGGATCTCTTGGATTCCAGACATGTTATTCTTTACCCACATTATGCAACACCAGTCCAATTTCTTCTTGGTAATCAGGATCAATCACACTCAGTACAGTGACACTTTCATGACTTGCTGATCCAAAGGCATGAGAAGTCCAAAGTGGCCAGGGAACATTCTCAGGTGCCAGTTCAGTGGAATCCGTGTTGTGTTTCTAGGTGTGAGAGCTCTTCCTTCAGGGCCAGGACCTTCAGACCTGAAGCACAGAGGGTTGCTGGAAGCAAAAATGCTGCAAGTGGGTCACTAGGAGTAATAGTGAGTGATGACACATCAACTTTCACCCCTTTGTTCCTGGACCCATGAATCCTGGCTATTGGAGACACAGGACCACTGGTCTGAAGTGTATACAGCATCCTAGCAAACTCAGTCTCACAAGTTGTTGCCGCATAGTTTGCACCATAGTTGTGTCTTTCGGAGCCCATTCCATCATTCTATCAAGCCAGCTGCTTCAGGATGATGAGAAACATGATATGACCAGTGGATTCCGTGGACATAGGCCCATTGCTGCACTGGATTTTGCTGTGAGTTCAAGTGAGTTCCTTGATCTGAAGCAATGCTATGTGGGATGCCATGTTGGTGTATGAGGCATTCTGTAAGTCCACAAATGGTAGTTTGGGCAGAAGGATTATGTGCAGGGAAGGCAAATCCATATCCAGAATAGGTGTCTATTCCAGTAAGAACAAAATAGATGTCTATTCCAGCTGCCCCCTCCATGATGGAAGTGCTCCTATGTAATCAACCTGCCACCAGGTTGCCAGTTGATCTTCCTAAGGAATGATCCCATATCTTGGACTTAATGTTGGTTTCTGCTACTGGCAAAGCAGCTTGCACAGCAGCCTGAATCTGTTGCAGAACCTTTTCTTGTTCTGAGTCCCACTCAAAATTGGAGGCCTCTTGTTTCACTTGATAATAGGTTAAAGTAGAACAGTCATGTGAGAGATATGTTGCCTCCAAAATCCGAACAAGGCCACTAGGCATTGTGCCTCTTTTTCATTCATTGTTGAGGACGCCAGATGCAGTGGCTTACTCTTCACATTGATAAGAATATCTCAACATGCCCTCACATCCCTGGACCCTAGAAATTTTACTGTGGAGGAGGGTGCTGGACTCTTCATTGGGTTAATTTCCCAAATTCTTGTATGCAGAGGTTGTACTAATAAATCTAAAGTCTTTGATACACCCTCCTTAGTGGGTCCAATCAGCATAATGTCATCAATATAATGGACTAGTGTGACATTTTGTGGAATAGATGGGCAATTAAGTTTCCTTCGGACTAAATTATGGCAGAAGAGCTTATATACCTCTGGAGGAGAGTTGTGAAAGTGTATTGTTGCCTCTGCCAGCTGAAGGCAAATTGCTTCCAGTGATCTTTGATACTGATGTTGAGAAGAAGGCATTGGCCAGATCAATAGCTGCCTACCAAGTACCAGAAGAAGTATTAATTCGCTCAAGCAATGAAATTACATCTCGAACAGCAGCTGCAATTGGAGTCACCACCTGGTTAAGCATATAATCCACTGTCATTTTCCAGGATCAATCTGTCTTCTTTACAGGGTCAACAATGAGTGAGACTGGAGATGTGGTAGGAATCACCACCCCTGCATCTTTCAAGTCTTTGATGGTGGCACTGATCTCTGCAATCCCTCCTGGATGCAATACTGCTTTGACTTACTATTTTCCTAATCAATGACAAATCTAATGGTGTCCACTTAGCCTTTCCCACCACGATAGCCCTTATTCCACATTTCATGGATC
Source organism: Nesogale talazaci (assembly GCA_004026705.1). NCBI lineage: Eukaryota > Metazoa > Chordata > Mammalia > Afrosoricida > Tenrecidae > Nesogale > Nesogale talazaci. The sequence goes on from PVJH01031532.1 coordinate 16,319, forward strand.
CAAAATGGGGGCTCTGCCAGTTACTAAGTATGTCTATTCCAATGATGCATTCTGGAACTGGGGAAATAACCACAGGATGGGTTTGGGGACCCACTGGACCCATAGTGAGGAGTGCCTGAGCTAAAACTCCATTGACAACTTGGTCTCCATAAGCCCCCACTCTAACTGGTGGGCCTTTGAAACACTTTGGGTCTCCCGGAATTAGTGTCAGTTCAGAGCCAGTGTTCAGTAATCCCCAAAAGTTTTATTATTTCCTTTCCCCCAAACCTACCTATCACAGATTGTCCTTACCTTTAATGGTTACACGTCTGAAGAGACCAACTACAACCAAGAAAGAAAAACCCGGCGTGGAATGCATCTTTCAGACTGGGGGACTTTTACATTGGAAAAACCCTCCATCCTAGGAAAGATTGTCCCCAAGTTACACGGAGCTGTCCAAGGAATGCCAGAGCCACCGAGACTCAAAGGAGACCAGGAGCCCACTGAGAGGCGAAGCCTTCCCTGAGAGTCAGCAATCCAAATTAGAACCTCCAGCCTCCTACGATATGAGAGAATAACTTCCAGTTTGTTAAATCCAAACATCAAAAATAAATGACATGTGTGCCTCTCTAGGAAAGTTGTGCTTGCAACTCCCATATTCTTCATTTCTGTCTAATTTCAGAGGGACGGCTGATGACTGGTTTGAGGGAAAGACGCCAGCTCTGCTGAACTGAGTCCCAACCTGCCCACCAAGCTGCAAGCCCTGGGTCATGATTGCACTCCGCCACCTCAGAGACACCATGTATGCCACAGGCCAGGCAGACGAGTGGCAGGACAACACTTGGACAAATGTCTTGTAGACTTCACAACAATATGCTTTAAGGTTGCAGCAGATAACCAGCCTGGAGAAGCCTAGTGGGTCTAGGACCAAGGGCCAGCATTTTTGTGTGTGCTTTGAGCAACAGGAGGGCATTCACATAGCCTCTATGACCTTTCCCTTGTTTCTGCATAAACGCAGCTGTAGAGAATAAACAGCTACTGGTCTGGAAGCTTTGGCTATAATGCCTGGCACACATTGGTTGTTCTTGTTAGCGGCCATCAAGTCGATCTGACTTTGCTGATGAAAGAATGAAACATTGTCTGGTCCAGCACCATCCTTGGTGGGCTCAAGTCCTCCGTGCAGACTGCTGTGTACTGGGGGACCTTGCAATCCAGGAGACTTAGCAGTGAGCTGTGATTCCTCTGAGGTGTCAGGAGTTGACTGCAAGGCCTTTCTGACTGGTCCGTCTTGATCTGGAAGCTCTGCTCAAACATGTCCACCATAGGGGACACACTGGAAACTGTCTTTTGCCCCCATCTTTTAAGCCCTTGAGACTTTCTAATTTTCACTGTTTCTCCTTCCTGGTGCTAGGCTGTGGAGAAGAATACCAGTCTTCCTTGCAGACTCACAAATAAGCACACAGCGCTGATGTGTGTTTAGAAGTCAAACAGGTATTCCCTGTCATGGAGTCGATTCTGACTCAGAGCCCCCTTGTCGAACAGGGTGGAAGTGCTCCCTGTGAGTTTCCGAGACTGTGACTCTTTGTGGGAGTGGAAAACCTCGTCTTTCTCCTGAGAAGTAGAGCATTGAAAGGACAAAAACATGAACTAGCTTTAACCAGCTCCCTTGGAAAACCCATCCCTCTATCTGCATGATAGAATAAGCCAGATAGCAATCATCTATCTACCTTTGACTGAACAGCAATGTTATGAAAACTTCTTAGCCACAACCAAGCTTCTTGAGAGAATTGGTGGCTTAACCTGGGGACTCAGGACCGTAGTCCTGGGGAATAGTCAATCAGCATAATGTTTGTCCACAAAGATAATGTTCAAAATCATGCTTGGGTGAGTAGAGGTCTTAAAAGCCTACCAGTCACCATATAAGGCAACTATTGGTCTCTCCCCCTTTGAAGGAGGAAAGAAAGAAGAAAATAAAGATACGAGGAACCATCAGTCCAAAGGATGAAGGAACCACCTGAACCTCCGCCTCCACAACATTGAGTCCAGAAGACGGTGCCTGGCTTCTACTACCAACTGCCATGGACAGGAACACCGGGAAGATTCTTGAGTGGAAGACTCTTGGGAAATTCCTGTCACAACACTCAAAATAAATAAATAGACCAAATTTGCTGTTCCAAGAGGGATGGGTGGAACCCTTGAGACTGTGGCCTTTAGTCCCTCTTTAGGCCTGGAACATAACTCTCCCTGTGACTCAATGTTCATCTCAGCTGAAGATAGGCCTCTAAGGGGCCAGGTAACATGAGGGAGGCAGTGCTCCCTGGAAGAAGCAACCCTCGGGGATCCAATGGGCATTTGCCCACAAAGCAAACTCATGAGCCAGGAAGGGGCAGGAAAAGTAAGTTGAATGGAAACAGGAAATGCAGGGTGGATGTAGAAAAAGTGCTGTTGCATTGTGAGGGTGGCAATCGATGTCACAAAACAAAAAGTGCATGTATCGTTGAGTGGAAAACCACTTTGTTCTTCTTATTGTGCTTCCCTCAAAGCACAATGAGAGGTCTTTTTGAATGAAAGAAAGAAAGAAGATGGGACTTCTGTATTCTTCTTCCTTTGGCAGCACCGGTTCAAGGATCCTCAGCTTTGTCCATGAGGCAGATGGAACATTGCATCTTGAAGCCTTTCCTTGCTTTATGATTACCAGGCATCTAGATGTCACTTAAGGGATTAAGGGGTCTTCTGAGAGCTGAGATACTGCAAGTGTCTGCAACAATCAGGGAACCACTACCGTGCTCACTGAGTGTGTCTTTCACAAATGTCAAGAGCTGGAGGAAGGAGACAAGAACCCATCTGGGACCTCAACGGTAAGGAGAAAAAACTCTTGGGGACTCTATGTTGGTGTAGGGAAAGTGACCAAAAGTTAAAAGCTGTCCTAAAAAGACAGCATACTATGGAAATCCTGCCCAATTACACAAGTTCTGGAACCTTTGGCTCATAGAAGGGAGGCCAGAAATAGCCCTGAAGAGACTGCAGTCTGTTGTGGAACCCTCCCATCCACCCCATGACCCCCAAGAATGGACAGCAGGCACGGCACCAGAGGGTGCAGGAGAAGGAAGTCTTGGAAACTGATCCCTAGTGTGTCGATAATTTTGTCCTAGGAAAGTAAGAAGGAGGCCTGGTGGTGCCATGGATAAAGCACTCACTACTCACCGAAAGTCCGAGGTTCAAACCCATCAGCCACAAGCATGAGAGAAAGATGCGGCAGTAAGCTTCCAGAAAGATTACAGCCTCCTTGGAAGAAAATAGAGTGGTGCTGCCCTTCAAAGTCACGATGGGTTGGAATGGACTCAATAGCAATGGGCGGGCTGTTTGGGGAAGAGGGAGAGACAGCCTGTCTCCAGCATGCCCGCCCATTCACAGGCTGTTCCCAGAGCCTGCCTGGGTTTGAAACCATCCAGCGTTTGAAGGACAATCACAGACACTTGGGAAAGAGCTGGCACCATCCCTAATTTCCATTTCCCAGGAGCAGAACCTGGTCTCAACCTAATTTGGAAACTTCACTCCTAATTACACAGCAGATCAAGTCTCCCCTTCCAAGTGGCAGCTATAAATACACACAGGGGAACTCCTGCACTCATTACAGGGGCCATCTGCCTGTGCAAGGCTAGCTGGTGATCATTTAATGATGGGGACCTGCCCCAAATCCTGGTCCTTGAAGAAAGGTTTCTGCATGTGAAAATCCCATTTTAATGCTTCCAGAATGAAGTATCACCCACTGATCGCTGAGAAATGTCAACTTTGTCTCTCCCACCACCAGTGAAAGCCCATATTGTTTACTTGGATATTAAGCACATGGGCACAGTCTCTTGTGATGGGCAGCCGGACTCCAGCATATTAATTGCTGTGTGACATTGGAGGTTTGTCTGGAGCTCTAGACTCAGTATTGATATTGCACTAGCTGACAGGGACGTAGAGAATTGGGGCTTTTGAAGTCTGCCCCCACCCCAAGCTTTGACCTCCCGAGTGCCATTGCAAGGCAGGAGCAACTCCCTGGATGGCTCTAGGAAGGGCCAGTTGGCCATTTTAACAGCTCAGAGTCTCCATTTGGCTTCTGTACAAAGGAAAATAAGGGGCACCAGGGAAAAGGGCAGAAGCAAACTCCTTGAAAATGAAATAAACAGGGACATCTCACGGATTTATCCAAGCTGCTTGCAAGTGAAACCCAAGCGTTCTCGGGAGAACATTTGAATTTGGATTGGGGATACATTAAAGTGATAACAGAGGAAGCTCACGGTGTGAGAAAAATGAGAGCACAGCTCTCCACGCTTGCAAGGCAGCCCAACCCACAGAGCATCACCAAGCTGTGGCCTGGTGGACAAGCTAAACTCTACCCCTTCACTCTTACATCTCAACTTCACAACAGATTACGTAACTCTGACCTACCAAAGTGTGCATCCAGGAGTCCTGCCTGTGACTATCAATCGCTATCACTTGGGGTGGGGGGGGTAAAGGGTGCTTGCAATAACCTTGAGAGCAAAGGCCTTATCTATCTCATCCATGAGTGTCTCCCAAAGAAGTCTCCACAACTGATTGTTGTTGCTGCTTTTGCTGTTGTCAGTCTCCAAGGCATAGGGAGCGCGTGTACAAAAAGGGAAGGGCTGCCCTGGTCAGCACCGCTTTTATAAGGTTTGCAGAAAATGATCAGGAGCCCCTGTGAAATAGCTGTCACATTAACAAGAAAAGTCTTAGCAATCAAAAGAAGGGAAAGACACTGGAAAACAAAAGTTACATAATATTAATCAGGCTTCTTTACTCTAAAAGTCTCTCTGAGCCCCTTAACATGCAAAGGCATAAAAGAAAACTGTAAGAGATCATCTTGCTGACACAAGTTTCCCAATTAGAACTTATCATAAAGGCCCTTCCTCTTGGCTCATCTAAAGGGATGTGGGTTAAACAGAGCATGCCAAATGACAGTGCCCACCCTCCTCTCAGAGGCGCCACTCTGCTCTACCCCCTTGTCAAAATCACACCTCCCACCAATGCTGATTGGTTTGAATGCTGCATGTTCCTGAAATAGTCTGCTAAAAATATTTTCTTAAATATATATATAATATTTCACTTCAGTATTCTACAATATATGTGGGTATACAAATACTACATATAAATATAGATGTGTACTGGAATGGATCTATATAGAGATCTACATAGCAAACATATGTATTAATGTACATAAATTTATACAAATGTATATACATAGAGAGAGAGGTAATGAACTATATGTATGCTGCCAGTGATGATGACAGGTGTACATGGAACTGTAATGGGTCCCTGGTGGCAGCAGCCAAGAAATCAACAACATATGGCCTCAGACTGATCGGCTGGAAACTCTTTTAAACTGTCCAGAAGCAAAGATGTCCCGCTGCAGATGAAAGTGTTCCTGACGCAGCCATGATGCTCTCGATGTTCAAGCTGAGCAATGATGAATAAGGAGAACGGATGCCTCTGTGTGATGGTGGCGGCAACGACAATTAAACCTGGGCACCAGAGGACACACAAACCTGGGCATGCAGGACGCTCCTCCAGAAGGCTCTCAGAAGAGAGGGTGGCGAGGCCCCGGGCCATGAAGGCCTCTCGCTTTCTTCTCTCCCGTCAGCCCTACCTGACTCCACTCTACAGCCACGGGTTGGTGTGGCCTTTGGATTGGGTTTCCATGGGAAACAGCTTCAGTGCCCTCGTTCACAAAGCAGTGCAGTGAGCAGTGCCAGTGATGGCTTGTTCTTGAGTTTTCCTTTGCTTCCCAGGGATCCAAGGATGATCTTGTGTAGCTGTCCTTCCTCTGAAACTGGACCACCAGCAGAAAGATCCATATGGCATTCACCAAATTTTCCATCTCTTTCCCATCCCCGCCCCACCCCCCCCCCTCCACCACTACATTTTTCTGCTAGGGAGATAATCAAGCTAAGTGATTAGCATGAGTAAACACAAGAAATCAAATGTTAGCTCAAACTGTATCTTCAGGACAAAAGAGCAGGAAAGAAAGCACATCCGTTTTAATGAACCGATCTCATGCCGGAGTGACTTGACTGGGGCTCAGTTACTGAAGCCCAATATTGCCCATCGTAAATGACAGCAGTGACGACGGCAAGACTTGATGTCGCACATGCAATCAGGAGAGCCTGGTCCCTGGAAAGGAATATCACGTTGGCGAAGACCGAACACCAGTGAAAAAGACTGACCTTCATCAAGGTGATTGACACAATATAAGCTGGCGACAATTGTGAGGCGGACAGGGGGCCGGGCTGTGTTTCCTTCTGTGGTCCGGAGGGTCACAACGAGTAGAGATGAACTCCATGACCAGGAACAACAACTGAAACGACATTTCAAGACTACTAAATGCAAGAATTTTCTGAGCAAAGACACTTGGAGGAAAGGAAAGGTCACGTTCATCCTACTGGGCAAGTGCCGTGCAGTGTGAGCATGGTTACTAGGGTCATGGTCTACAGACGAAGACCTGAAGGCTGATGAGGAACACAGAGTCCCAGCCGAGCTGAGAGCTGCAATACCGACTGCAGGACAAGCAGGCTGGGGACGTACTGTGAACCCACAGACACTTCTTTGTTTCGATCTCCTCATTATTGGGATGAAAGTCCTAACTGTAATTCCTCTGTTCATAAAGTAAATGAGAAAGACTTACGTGCTCCATCTTGAGCAAGGTTTCTGGTCTATTAAAAGGCTGTACCATCAACATTAAATAAAGTGTAAACACAGCGTCTTGTTAAATGCCTATTTGAAAGTCAATATTGAAAAGCATGTCCGTTTAAAGGGCAATGGCATTCTCTGTGCTTGATGAAGATTTAAAGGAATTGAATTAGCAATTAAGCAATTATTAAAGTCTAGAAAATACAGGCTGGAGATTGATTGTGAGAGAGAAAGCAGAGCCTGAAGGAGGGCCGTGGCGGAAGAGGAAGCCGGAATAACGTCTGTGTGGACCATGGAGGCAACAGGGGAGTTGCAAGAGATGAAGCCCGGAGGAGAAGATTCACTGAGAAGCTAGGTTGGTGCTGCGGGCTGGCGTCTCCACAAATCAGAGCAGAAACATGGTAGCCACTGAGTGGCAGAACATGCTCCATCAGTGGTTGTGTGCCTTGCTCCAGAAAAGAGAAAATATGAAAATGCTCTCTGAAGCCCTCAGGCAGGCAGCCACCTACTCAGGATAGTCCTGGAGAGCACACACTCTCATGGTTCCTCTTGGGCAGCTTGACAAGAGGGCAGCAATGTCTGCTCCTTCCTACTTGGGCAGGGTGTCCTGGACATGAGGAAGGTTATGATCATACAGATACGTGGGGATACACTAAGATGACCTTCCTGATGTGTGCGCTA
>PVJH01031533.1:0-23676 GCA_004026705.1 Nesogale talazaci
GACTGGATCCAAAAGGAGAGGGGAAAAGAGGGGTGGAGAGGAGAGATTAAAACGGGGGGGGGTGAAGAGGATCATTCTTGGGGGTCGCAGGCTTCCTCAGTGGCAGGCACCATCTGAGTCTCACTTGCCATCGAACTGCCCGCAGCGATGGTCAATCTCGCTTTCCTCATTGGTGGCAGCTTTTCTGAAGGGCATTGGGTACCAATGTCTCCCTGTCTTCTGGAACCCACCTCACAGCTCGGGCTTGCAGCACTGAACACCCAGACTCACGGGTCATGGCTTTGCCCATCCATGTCTAGGCCCAGGAATCAGCCCAGCACACACTAAAATAGAGGGTTCCCAAATGGTAACCAAATTCAGTCCCAAATCCCTCCAAATGATAGTCACGTCCACCAGGAGCAATCCTTTGATGATTATCGCTCCTGATTCTAAGGGCTAATGAGGCCTAGCCGGGCAAGCCTTCATCTGAGTTTTTCATGTGGTTGTCATCAGACAGGGCTGACACTGAAGGCATCTCTAAGGCTTCCTCAGCCTCATGTCTATCTTTCCGTACCTCCCCTGGGGCTCTCTATGTGGAGTGTGCAGGTGGCCTGGGCATTTTGACAGCAAGCTAACTGCATTCCCAAAGAGGCCTCTCAAGAGCTGGTGGAAGCTGCCATGCCCTTTCCATGGCAGCACAGCCACCACAGCCACAGGCCGGCCTGGATTCAAGGAGACCCCGCTTCTCAATGAAAAACATGTCACCACCACATTGCAAAGAGTTTGTCAGCTGGGCGGACTCTTACGGGGGCATTTGGCAAACTCTATTCTGCCAGAGTACGTCCTCCAGCTACATTTCCCACATGCAAAATATCCTCATCCCCTCCCCAAGGCCACCAAGTCTCATGCTAGGTGAGTGTAAATTCCAAATCTAGAATCTCGTGAACTCCATGAAGACACACTGCAGGCACGCGAGGGTAAACTCAAAGTCTCTGATCTCATGAACTCCATATCGACACACTGCGGATCAGGCTGCCGTGACGCCTCTTCTTGAAGTCCCAGTCCTCCATGTGAAGACCGATGCATGGAAGAGACAAGTTCTCAAGTCCCTTATTAATTTCCCACTTCATCTCAAGTCTGGTGCCTCAACTTTTAGGTGTTATCTCATTTTCAGGGATGAACAGGAATCCCAGGGAAGTTCAATGCTGTTAACTCCTCAACAATGCTGCTGGAATACACCCATGGAAGACAAATGAAAAAAGTACCGATATACAGTTAAATTGGACTGCTACCCCCGGGGTCTGTGGTTCAAACCCACGGGTCACTCTGAGGGAGAAAGAGGCTGTCTGTTCCTTGCAAAGATTTGAAAACTTGGAAACCCTATCCCAGGTTGCTATGAGTCAGAACTGACTTGATGGCAGAGTTGGTTTTAATTTTTAAGCACAATTGATATTAAACAGCAATTCTCCAAATGTCCACAGATCTCTGCACACCCTTGTGAAACTTGCAGGGAGTTCAAGAGGTCAAAACAATTTTAAAAATACTATACAGCATTTACTTGACTTTCTCACTTGATATTTGCGCTGAGGATACAAAAGAGACCAGCTCCGCTCAGAAAAAAATGCTGAGGCTATTTTGGGAAGACGCACACCAGTCTCACTACTAGTAAACCCATTCAACTCATAATGCATTGATAAGACCTAATAGAACAACCTCCTATGGACTTTTGAGGCTGTAAGCCTTTATGAGAACAGAAAATCTTACCTGTCTCCTAAAGAGTAGTTGGTGGATTTGAACCACTGACCTTGTGCTCAGCAGCCCAAGGCACAACCCCAAATAAACTGGGAACGACATATTGTGTCAGAAAGGAAAGAACTTCTCAAAGGATGAAATGCTGGAGGCAGGCCATGAAACAGCTCAGAGAACATTCACTGGGCAAAGATGACACCACTTTATCACCAAAAAATTAAATGGCAGAGTGTGTTACAAACTGCTGAAAAGAATGAGAATTAATGAATTCATATTAACAAAAGATAGATGATAGGTAGGTAGACAGATAGCCTGTGCTTTTCGTAGAAAGCCATGACTCATTGGTAAGTATGTAAGGAGTGCAGGAGTTAGAACATTCTTATTTTGTAACCTCCATACTCATGACTATTTTGGCAAAAATAGCCCCTGACTGTTAAATCTAATGGGAAATTTTGATGAGAAGCAGCATGTGTATATAGTCTTAAAAGTGTCCCCGTCCCTCACTTCCCCACCCCTGTGAACCCCAGATTTCTTACTGCAGTTAGAGAAAAATAAAGCATTTTAATTATACAGGAGGGATGCAGATAATATCTTGACTGTGTGATCATAATTAACCTTATCAATGAAGGGCATATGATATCCTATGCCTCCAGATGTGGTCAGCTCTGACATAGCATTGTTCAGGTATACATACTGTGAATCTAATCACAAAGACTCATCAGACAAACACAGGATAAGGAACATTTTGTTTTTAAAAAATGTGCCAGTGGGGGACAGGGCAAAGAGGGGAAAAAGAGAAGCTGATTCCAAGGGCTCACTAGAAAGTAAATGTCTAGAAAAGAATGATGGCAACATATGTACAAATAGGTCTGATACAATTTATGTTTGGATTGTACAACTCTTATTGTAAGAGTCCCCATAAAATAGTCTTTTAATAAATAAATTTTTTAAGCTGCTGGAAAGAGGAAGGCTTTTGTTCATAAAAAAATGCCAACATCATAAAAGACAAATAGAAAACTGTATGAGTGTTCCAGATTAAGGGAGGCTACAGAGACAAGAGAACAAAAGAATACTTGAGCCTACACCAGATCTTGTACCAGAGGAAAAGACAGGTCATAAATGACCTCGCAGATGAACTGGCATCACTGGAACAGAGACCATCCAAGATGTGTCCCTAGAACTTTGTAAAGAGGAGCACCCCTGTGAACTGCGGGGACCTTTGTGTAAATTCACAAAGAACCCACAAAGGGCCCAGGTCACTTTTGCATTGTATGCTTCATCACATATATACTGGGATCTCTTCATTTCAAAATGCCTTAGATGAAGCAATCAGTATTTCAATTTTCATGAAAGAAAAAATGAGCCTGTCATTTCAAGGAAAAAAATACCTGACTATATTTGATGCAGATGATAAAACCTTTGAGTTCAGGTAAAAATTTGAAAACCTGTATCTGTCACCATAAGTTTGACTGTTTCTTAGTGTTCCCATGATTTTTGATGAAATCAATGGTGGTGTTAATGATTACAATTTTTTTAACATTATAAATAAAATGTGTCAACCTTTGAGTCAATATTTTCCAAATGAATACGCACGATGACATGAAATTATACATGACTTGAGGACCTATTCAAAATACAAGAATATCTAATGGACTTTAATGTAACAGTATTAAAAGAATATTAATATGGCTTCAGATTATCTGAGAAAGTGCCGTTGTTGGTTTTTGGTGTAATATCAAAGAAGAACACCCACAGTTACAGAAAAGAAAAGAAAGTAAAACCAACAAACACGAGTCAATTCCAACTCAGAGCGACTATATTGGACAGGTTAGAATTACCCTGATGGGTTTCTGAGACTGTAACTTAACAGGAATAGAAAACTCCATCTTTCTCCTGCAGAGTGTCTGGAAGTTTCCAAATGCTGACCTTGTGGTTAGAAGACCAAACTGTAACCACGATGCATCAGGCATCCTCTGGCAATGTAAAAGGGCTATTTAAAATGCTCCTTCATTTTTCAACTACATTTCTCTGTGGAGTCATCTCTTCTTCCTCACTTCAGCCAAAACCAAATATCTCACGCGAATGAATGGAAAAGGAGAAGAATTTAGCTGCTTCTTCTCAAACCAGACAGAAGAGATTTGCACAACTATAAAACTACATGTCTCATTAATGTGAACATCTTTTACAATAATAGCAATTTTCATTTTTAAATACACAATTCAGCTTTAGATGAAGTAAGCTTGTTATTTTTAAATGAACTAGAGTTTTTAATGTCTAATAGGGTATCCACATAAGCAGAACCCTCTTCCATATAAAGTGGTGGTCCATTAATCATTTCACAAAGTATAAAAAGGTCCTAAGACTACTCCCACTATCTTTGTTGAAGAACGATGATGCTGTTGTGCTTCCATAAAGATCGACAGCCTCAGAAATCTCAGAAAGAAATTCTATATCCTATGGGGTTGCTGTGAGTGGGAATTTACTTGATAGCAATGGATTGAATTTGGGGACTAAGGTCACTGTGGGCTCTCTTCATAGGATAGATTGTAAACCCAGGACCTGGCCTCCACTTGAGCATTTGAAATTGAACTTGCGATCTACATCTCCAGGTGTTCTCTTTGAACACAATGATGGACACACTTCCTATACTTAACCCTTAACAGTCCTAGCTAGACTTTCAAGATGCTTTTGTCAATTTGATTCTACATAGATAGTTCTCAAAAGAGCATAATGCCCAAGATAGCATTAAAAAAACCCCACCACATTAGCTAAGTTAAACCATATTAAAAAGATTTTAGGGGATATCTTTGACTTATGGTTTAAAGATTGTTTCAGGGGTTCACTCAACCTCCATGGCTCCATGACCACACAATGCATTCAGCACAGAGCTTGTATTAACACAAATGCTTAATAAATAGTAGCCGCAATTGGCATTATGGCTGTAGCTGAGTGTCATCTTTACATATTATAGTCATCCTTCCCTGAATACATTTCTGTAGACAGCTTGCCATTTCTTCTATCATTCTAATGCATTTTACCTACAACTCAGAAAGAGTTCGGCTAAATTTATCACTTTGCATAGAATCAGCAAAAACAGTAATAGGATGCGCTGTCAGTGAGCGATGGCATATATTTGTAAGGGATCGGAGTTTCCTGCAAAGGCGAGGAAGGAATTAGAAGAGTTCCCAGGCTGTGGAGCCTTCATCTGTTGGCTGCCCTTCTGTTCATCATGCCGCTCCACGGTGACTATGGAAACAGAGTAAGAGCGCTTGCTGAGCAAACAGCCTGCATCCAAAGAAGCTGCTTCTCAGGACTTGTGTTGGCTTATATTCGGCTCTGTGTGCAGCACCCAGAAAGGTGTTTGGCACCTAGTAGGTATTCAAGAAATATTTTGTTGAATGGATGCAAGAACAAATGGGACGTTCGCCTGCTGCCAGCCGGGTTTCGATGGACCTGTCTCAGAGCGCATGCGGCCACACACGTGGGTCTTGGCCGTGGCAGCAAACAGCCACTCTGGCAGGTCTGGATACTTGGTGGACACCCAGTCTCTCTCTTTTCCGAGATTCAGGGCATACTGTGCACAGAAGGATCAGTAGGGGAAAGGCAGCAATATTCCAGCAGCAGCATTTATCCAACATACACTATGGTCAAGATTGGCACAATTTAGGAATCAAGAAAGAATAATGGTTTCTCGCCTCTACAGAAAAAGATCAATTCGAGAGCCATGTCTTTGCATCCTAACAGACAGATAGATCTCTTGAGGTAATGAGAGGAAGTCCCAGCCACCAGTGGAAAAGCAAACATGGGTGAGGTCAACTTAGATGACATCTTGACTGGTCACCTGCCATCTTTTCCAAAACTCTCAGTTATGTTTGTGTCTTTCTTTTCAAGGCTACAGAAACCAGGCCTAAGATGACCAGCCGAACTGCCCAAGATCCCAAATTGGTTAGTATCAATTAAGCTACTTTCTGAGGCAAGTAACAGCTGGAATGATTCAAGTAGCCTTAAACAATTAGGAAATTTACTGACTCGCGTAATTAAAAGCTCTGAAATGGTACATAATTCAGGGTTACTCTGTCTAGAAGATAGAGGACCCTGTGCCGGTCTTAGATTTGGTGTCTTTCTTCTTCCACCTTGAATGAGGCCAGGAGAGTTCCTTCCAAGTGTCCCACAGGGGTGAGCAAACCCTGTCTCAGAAGTACCCAGTAGACAGACCTGTGTTCATTTCTCATTGGCCCATTGTGGGTTCCCACACCCATTTACAAACCAGTCGTTGTTAAGGAGGGATTCTCTTCCACCTATCACTTACACTCTTTGTCCTCTTATGGAAGGCAGACTCCCTGCTGGGCAGGCACCCTGTACCGCTCATGATGGTCTAGCTCTAACACTAGGTCAGCTTCACATCATTTCCTGCCTTTAAACTTTAGAAGACCAATAATCAAAATGATAGTCTTCTCACTGCAGGAGGTGGCAGGGGTAGGGAAGTATTTTGTCTTACAAAAGAGCAGCAGGGTGTCTTTCAATAGTCAGTCTCTCAACAATAATTAAAAGAGGCTACAATATAGAAAGTTCTGATTTCCTAAGACTCTCCAAATAAGTCATTAACTTCAAGTGAGGTACTCCTGTGTGGAAACCACTTCTTTCCTTGTCTTACCTTTCAATACATTCAATGTAACTCGGGCTACTCCAGGAACATGTGAAGCCACTATTTATTCCAAGTAGTATTTTTTTTCCCCTAAGCCTTAAAGTAGATAAGTTACATTAATGAAAGCCCTGTGAGTTTTCTGTGAACATTCTCAGAAGGAGACCTTCATGACTGCCAACCTTGTCTTCTGCATTGCAGTGCGTCCCTCCTGATCTTCCTGGGGACATCCTGGGAAGCTGCCATACCTACTACCAACGCCAAGATGGCTTGGCACTCAAAAGAAGAAATCAGTCAAGATAATGAGCTCATTGCCTGTTCTGATTCACAGGGCAGAGTAGAACTGCCTCTTGGGGTTTTCAAGGCTGTAAATCAGAGTTTCATCTTTCTCCCTCACAGTTGCTGGGAGACAGACTCGAATTGTCTGTCTGAGTCAAACCTGGCTCATAGCTGAATGCATAACCTTCTATGCCACCAGAGCTCTTGGGCCTGGCTTTTTTGGTGCCTGCTTTTTGGTGTCTGCTCCTGGGGGCAATCAATCCTGGTCCTTTGGCATAAATCATTCTCTGCTTCGGGTTTTGTAGTAGAACTATTGAGCCCGATGAAGGAATCACAACCACACTCAGCCTCCCTGGTACAGAAAGGTGGGTCGAAGAAGTTCTAGATGTACCCCACAACATTTAATATCTTAGGTAGCCCAGAAAGTATGGGTTTTCATAGATCAGACTGAGAGGGAAGAGAAATGGTAAAATCCATGGAAAGAATGGATAAAGGGGGCAGTGAGTGATCCCCAAATTCAATCAAGAATTTATATCCCAAATCTACCCCCAAAGCCATTTCTACCTCTGGAATCCATTTCTACTCTGTTAATGTCTTTACTGTCTGTCAGTCACTCAAGCTTGAAGCCTCCAACTCACCTCCGTCTTTGCTTCTTCCCTCGTCCTCATTTCTAATCAGCTGTCAAGATCTGTCAGTTCCATCTCCTGGACACCTCGCTGCCTCACAGTCATCCTACTGCCATCTCAATTCAAACCCTCGTTAACTCTTGCCTGGCTTGTTGGATGGCCTCATCCCTGGGGTGTCCATCTTCCATCTCATCACTGTCCAAACCACACTACTTTTTCCCAGATTGATGTCCACATAGCACATCTTTCAGTTCTGTCTCTTCCTGCTTGAGGAACTTCTATGAGTCAGATTTTCATCCAAAAATAAATCTCAAACCCTGGTGCTAACACTCCAGACCCTTGGAGTATCAGTATCTCAGCCTCATCCCTTAATGCATGTGTGCTCATTCCCAGATGGCTTCTTAGAGTTCTTTAAGTAAACCCCACCTAACCTTCTCTGGGCCAATGATTGTGGCTGGTATATGATTCTTCATTTCCCCCTGCCTTTCACCCACCGTGTTCCAGTTATAATCCTGTGCCCTTCAATAACCGTGGACTCCCTAGCTGTATCCCTGCTCATGTCTGAAAGTCCAGAACATATTACATCTCTCATATAGTGTTACTATTTCTACTTTTCCAACATAACCCATAGCTTTACTACTTTCCACCACCACCCCTCCAACCCCCAAGTATCTGCATAGTTAATTCCCTTCCTTCCTTCAGAAATTCATGGAAGTAGACCTGTTCCACAGGGTTTCTGAGATGCTAAATCTTTATCAAAGCACACAGCCTTGTCTTTCTCTTGTCTAACAGCTGGTGGGTTCAAACCACTAGCTAAGGTTTAACCCATAATGCCACCAGAGCATTTTCCTTCACTTAACCAATATCTATTAAAGCCTTGGAATACACCTCATCAAGGTAATACAATAATGTACAAAAGAGGGGGAACTCTTTTATCTCTTAAAAGTTACATATTTTGGGAAAGACATAAGGTTAAGGTGAAAATGTTTAATACAATAGATAGTGGTGAGAGATGAAGAGGAAATTTAAAACAGGGAAAGGAATAAGAGGAAGTGTTAGCATGGTAGGTCTACAATTTTTGATGGTGTCTGAATAGGTGGTTTGGAAGTGAAGTTGTCCAAGAAGAAAGGGAATTTAACCATGCAGATCTCTGAGGGAAGAGCAGTCAAGGCAGAGGGAATAGTAAACACAGTCTTTGAAGCACAAGCTGGTCTAGTATGGCCAAAGACCAGGCATGTGACCTAAACTAAATGAACACAGGTCAAGTAAGAGCACATCCCTGGAGGCAACTGGTTTCTTTCACAGAGAGCATTCTGGAAGACCACATGCAAGGTGCAATGTTTATGATGTCCTAGTCTCCAAAATTTCAGATGGTCAACTTCCCAACAGAGAATTGATGAAATAGCTTCAAGGAAAGAGAAGGAGCATACAGAGAGGGAAGAAATGGGGAGATTATCCTATCCCAATGAATAGTCTCAGAGTGAACATCACTTTTTTCTTTTTAAAAATCATTTTATTGGGGGCTCTTACAGCTCTTATCACAATCCATATATATGTTCCTTGTGTCTCGCACATTTGTACATATGGTGCCACCATCATTTTCAAAACATCCCCCACTCCTTCCATCCCTCATGAACCCTTGATAATTTATAATATTTTTTCATGTCTTATACCAACTGTCTCCCTTCACCCAATTTTCTGTTGTCTGTTCCCCTGGGAGGGGATTATGTGTAAATCATTGTGATTGGTTTTCCATTTCTCCCCCTACCTTCCCCTTACCCTCTTGGTATCCCTACTCTCATTATTGGTCTCAAGGCAATTTTTTGTCCCTAATTCCCTGTGTTTCAAGCTCTTATCTGTACCAGTATACATGCTCTGGTCTAGCTGGATTTATAAGATAGAATTGGGATAGAATTGGGGTCATGATAGTGGGAGGGGGAGCATTAAAGAACTAGAATAAAAGTTGTATGTTTCATTGGTGCTATACTACACTCTGACTGGCTCATTTCTTCCTTGTGACCCTTCTGTGAGGGAATAGCCAATTGTCTACAGATAGTTGAATTTCACATTTTAAAAATGATCTATTTCTGGGTTGCCTCCAGTCCTGGAATGTAGGCAGCAGAGGTCCCACAAAAAGTCTCGGTGTTGAATATGTCCCTCTTCTTCGTAAGTTCAAGATTGCAATTGATGTCTTCTCAGTACTTGGAGATGCCAACATTTCTCCTTGATTTTATTTCTATTACTTTTATTGGATTTCTTGGACATTTTCCCTCCTCTCTAGAATTTCAATGTCTCACTTCGTGACGGGTAGTCCCAAACCTAAGTTTTGTCTTCTCAACATCCTGCGATTTCCAAAATCTCTGCTGAATTCTTTGCTTTTTGTAATCTTTCTCTGCCCACCTTCTCAACTCCTTGACCTAAAGATCTTGAGAATGGGTTGATAAAACATATTCCACTTCCTTAGACAGATTCTCATGCTTGTCTAGTTATTCATGGTATTGAGATTTTTCTATAAATCACACGAAAAGTCAAAAGTGGAAATCCAAAGCCTTTGATTTGAACTATTTGCTAACAAAGACTTTTAAAAGTACCATGGACTGTCAAAAGAAGAAACAAATCTGTTTTGGAGGAAGTACAGCCAGAAAACTTTTAAAAGCCAGGATGGTCAGCCTTCACCTCAAGTACTTTGGCTGTGTTATTGGATGAGGCCAGAGACTGGAGAAAGACATCGTGCTCGGGACAGTGGAGGGGCACCAAAGAGGAGGCAGACGCTCCCTCAACCAGATGGACTGGCATAATGACTGCAACAATGCACTCAAACGTGATAACAAGTAACTGGGTTTTTCAGGGATGGACAGTGTGTTCTTCTGTAGGGCGTAGGGTTGCTATATGTCAGAATAGACTTGCTGGCCCTTAACAGCAATATGTGCCTTAGCCCACCTGCCACACTTCCTTAGGTTTTATTCCTGGTCCTTCTATTCTCTTTCCTGTGGTCGATTTTCACCTTGTGGAACCTTATTTTCTTATCACCTGTTCTCCCGCTTTCACGTGAGTCATGATTCCCCTGAACAACCTCGCTTGTGATCTTCTGCTCTATGATAGGGACTGTCTATGTAGCTTCTGGTCTCTCAGGAAAAAAAATTCTGTCAAATGACATCTAGGCCCATAAATTAAGACATTTCCAAAAGTTTCTTTTACAGTTCACACTAGTCCACAAAGCAGAACCACTGTCAAGACCCTTCACAGCCCATCCATGGCAGAAATCCACGACAAAATATCTAGAAGAAAGCTTTTGATCTTACACTTGGATTCATAATTCACATGGTTTTAAGGCTGCTGCTTTGTAAAACAGCTATGAAAATAATTAAAACGAAACCTAACCACTCTAATAATAATAGACTGTTTTAGTTTGGGTTGTTTATTTTAAAATTTTAAAGGGCCATCTCAACTCATCCTCCCTCTCTCTAGCCTACAGCAATTGCTATTACAGTCTGCTAAATATATCAATGGTGATCCACCACACATCTCGTGGTATGAAGAGGAAAGTAAATGGCAAATACATGAAAGGCGAAAGAGCTTAAACTTCCTGCTTTACCCATAATGTTCTCCTCTGAGCTTGCCAGGATTGATGACAGATGCAGTCTCCAAGGTCTTCTGCCTGAGCAGCCAGCCCCAGGAGCTCAGGTGAGAATGTCTCCTTAGCGGTATCTCCAGCAGCCAAATCCATTTAATGTGAGTGTGTGTGCCTGTGCGCCAGTAGTTTCGTAGATTGGAAAGATCTTTCTGCAGTTTAAATTTTTTGGTTTAAGGGCTTTTTCCCCCCTAGAAGAATAGAAACATTGTTCCAAGGGCCAAGGGCTCTGACCCTGATTACAGGCAATTCGCAAATAAATGATAGATGAAGGACTAAAGGTGAACGAATAAATACCTAGTACAACACTGCATGTGTTTTAAATAGAAAGAACAAAAGAGTTATTACTCATACAAGATAGGTACTGAAATACAGTACAGAGGACCCATGTGTGCCTTTGCTCTAGTTAAGTTTCTGCCCGTGATTTCTCAGAGTATGGAAGAAACAAGGACCCGTGTGATAGCTGTACAATTTCATGTCAACTTAATAATAGAATGAAGGGTTAAATCAGGTCACAGCCTGAAGCTGTTCCCTTGTGGTCATGGCCTAATCATGAGGAGTCTGGGAACTTCCTCTTTTCCTCCCTGGGTGTGGGTCTCTCTCTCTCTCTCTCTCTCTCTCTCTCTCTCTCTCTCTCTGCCTTGGTTTTTCTGCTGATGAGCCTCATGGAGCCACGCTAATGGCAGTATGGGAGTCAGAGCCCTGGAGATGCAGCCACTGCCGTTGGCTTTTCACCCATTGGCCTGTAATTTTCCTGAATGTGACATCATTGCATGTGCTGCGTGAGCCTGAACAGAAATTCATGGGCTAGTAATGGACTTACAGGCTAATATCAAACTTGTGAACTTGATCTGGCCTGTGCTGGGATGCTCTATTGCTGTATAAATACTTCTTGATATGAGGTTCTTTCTTACACATATCTGAGTGCTTCTGGATTTGTTTCTCTAGTCAGTCCAGAATAACACAGCCAGTAGGATTTGGTTTTGTTTGTAATTAAAGGTTTTGTTTGTAATTATTTATTTTATTTAAATTGAGGGACAGAATCTTAGGCTGGATTCTCTGGGTAACCTAAACCAGTGACTTTTTTTAATCACATAAATATATATGTAAATATCTACTTTTATATATCCCACTAAACTAGTAAAAATCTGTCACATCTTTTCCCCACAGAGTCACTGTTGGGGTTGAACTGACTTTCAGGTTAGCAACGGATCGCTTAATCACTGTGCCACCATGGCACCTTAATTAGAGAAAGATGTGTCTCAAGGAGTAAAGCCCAATGACGTGGTGGAGGCTGGCATGTCTAAATCCTTGGGTCAGGCTCCATGCTTCTCCTGACCAGGTGGTTAGTGGGCTGAGGAACCCAAATCTTCAGGTCAGATGGCAGGCTGCTGGCTCAGGATGCTGCAGGAGGTAGCAAACCCCCAAATCTTCAGGTCCGATGTGTGGCCACTAGCTCACATCTGAAGAATTAGACATCAGAGGATGATGAGTCAGATAGAGAGAGCGAGACTCGGTTGCAAGTCGCAAAGGAATTTACTGGCTTTCCGTGAGTTGGCTTTCAATGGATTGCCTGCTCACATCATATCACAAAATGGAGCATGATTACATTCTATTGCAGGTGGAAGAGCAATTAAGCTAATAGCTGCCAAACCGCTGAGAATTGTCGTCTAGCCAAATTGGCACATGACATTGTCACAGACAGCAAAAGAGACAGCAGTACAAAAGGAAGTATGGGGTGAACGCTATGTTGATTTGTTAGTCCCATGATGTTTTCCTTGGGGCTCCTAAAGACAGTTCCATGCACATTGGGTCCTCTGACTACCTGCTGCTACTACCTACTTTGTTTCATGCCAGGAAGACCATGTTCAATCATCTACACCCCAGGGTGTCTTCCTAAGCCTTCCACATTCTTCCAAGGTTTTCATTCAACACATTTATCAAGCCCTAACTATGAGATAGACACTAACTAATGACCAGAATACAAAATAGACTGACATGCTCTCCTTGCCTTCATAAACATCCCCCGTCTTGTGCCAGACAAGCACCCAAACGGTAACTGCAGCAGAGCATGCTGCATGCTGTGAAAGGGCTAAGCATGGGGCACTTTAGTCGAATAAATGAGGAAGACCTATGACACCCTAGGGAGGAGGGTGGGGGAGAACAGGTCATAAATTCTGGAAGAAGTGATGGTTAAATTCATTAGAAAAGGATCAGTGAAAAATTACCTGGGGTTGGTTTGGGAAAAGAAGGGAATAGAATTACAGGCAACCAGGACGGCATGAGCAAAAGTGCGGACTCTAAAAACAGTAAAAATGCACGTAGAGATGACAGTAAATAATTCACTGCAGCTGAAGCAAAAAAAATAAATAAATAAAGCAGGGAAGGACACCAGAACAAGGAAGACCTAGAAGACCACGCAGAGGTGTTTGAATTCTGTTCCCATGGTGCAAAGTACCGTGGGGCGGTGGGGGAATTCGTTCCAGTTCATTATTCTATTTAACCATTCCTTCTGCAAATGTTTGATGCTCAAGTCAGCATTTCTTAAAGGAGGAAGACTGAAGAAGAGTGGAGACATTTGCATTTGGGTGCTGGTGAAGAATATTGAAAGTACCACGGACTTCCCAAAGCGCCAACGAAATCTATCAGGGAAGTACAGCCAGAAAGCAAGTAGACAAGACTTTGTTTCATGTGCTTTAAACATGTTGTCAGGAGAGACCAGTCCCTAGAGAAGGATGTCATGCTTTGTAAAGGGACAGTGAGAAAGAGGAAGACCTTCGCCAGGAAGGATTGACACAGGGCTGGAAAATTCGGCTCAATCATAAGAACAACTGAGAGGTCAGCAGTTTCCTTCTGCAGAGTGCCGACTCCCTAGGAGCTGGACGTGATCCACCCACATCCAACCGCGGCAGAATGCATTTCTCTAGGACATGGACCGCGACTGTCCTCCCATTCTGAAAGGTGCCTATGACCCTCAATGAGGCAGCCATCCCCAGAGTAGATCTGTTTCTGAAATGCTTGTTCTCATATAAATACCTGGAATCTAGGTGAAGATTCTTCTATTAGACACTGGAGAGATACTCAGAAATCTAGATGTATATAATTTTAATTTAAAATAAAATCATGAGGGCTGAGCCCCGGTGGTGTAGTGGTTGAGTGCGGGTCTGCAGCCCACTGGCTTGGCGGTTCAAATCCTGCAGCAGCTCTCCAGGAGCAAGACTGGGCCTCCCACTCCCACCAGAGGGCAGTGATGCCCCAAAACACAAAAACAATAAATAAATAAAATCATGTAATATAAAGTTAAGCAGATGTGTATAGAGAATGCAGTTAAACAGAGAGAGGTTATGGGGTTTTTTAATGGAAATATTGTTGTTGGGGGCCTAATTCCCTATCAAATCTGTTTGACAGAACAGGACGCGTGGGGTCTCCTGCACTAGCCTCACAATCGCTCTTATGGTTGAGTCCCTTGTTGCAGCCACCACGTCAAGTGTCTTCCTTTTTTGGGGGAGGGGGGCATCACTGCTCTCCGGTGGTGAGAGTAGGAGGCCCAGCCCCACTGCTGGAATTGAACCTCCGTCCCAGTGGGCCGCAGTCCTGCGCACAACCACTACACCACCGGAGCTCAGCCCCGTGTCTGCCTTTTTTCATGAAGGGAGGTTAACAATGTGTAAGCAATATAAATAAATATATTCTAACCGCCTTTAATGCTTTGAAAAGTTTAGAAACCATTGGTCAAAACCAAGACATCTAGACCCTTTGCACTGGACTCACCCACAGAACTTATATTTTCCCTCTCTGGGTGTTTATGCACCTTCTAAATGACCTCACTCCTCAAAAGAGGTACTAGCTATCTGCAACAAATGGCATCTTACTTGAAGATTACAATAAAGCAACCTTTAAGTGAATAGGGTATAAAAGCCACAATATCCATGCAAGAACCTTGGTTTACCTTGAAATTATGATGGAGTGACTCTCTTCTCACAAGACTGGGACCGGGGACAGTCATGAGCACCCCACAGAATGCTCTATACCGAAATCACACAAGAATGGTTTCTGTTAGGGAAGATTCAGAGTTCTTGTCTTGAAGCAGTTTGAGGCTTTATTTTTATAGTCACTAGGAGCTGATGGGCAAGGGAAAGAGGGACCTCAAAATAAAGTGTTTAGACAATGTTATGCAAAAAATAGCTGAAGGAGCTTGTCCCTGCCAATAGCTAGCAGCTATAAATAATAAGGAGTTAGGGAGTGAAAGGGAAAAACTAGCATGTAGTGCTTCTGAGATGTGTTTGGCTTAAAGACATCTCTTTCTTCAGAAAAATTGGAAACAGATTGGCTGTAAATATGAGGCTCGGTGAACTATCAGAATGTTCTCCTCCTTACCTAATTCTACATTTATTTATGGGAAAAAACTAGGTCAGATTCTGTTCACCCACAGATCTTCTAAACCAGAACTAGGTCAAGGGTTTAGGATCATGAAGTAAAACAAAACAAATTAATTTGTGGCTTCATAGAGATCACTTCCCCCACCTATCAAAAATATGACGTGTTTCCTGTCCTATAGCCGGTGCTGCTCATCCCACAGTCAGGAGCAGTGCTCTATGTTTCAATCATAAAGTGGTTCTGCAGAAGGCATTGTATCCCTGGTCAGTCTACGCAGTGGTTGATCCTTGGCCATGAGGTCACTTGAATTTAGAGATGGGTTCATTTTCTCAGTTGAGAAACCCAAGTCCAGTGTATTCCTTCCCATATTAAGAGCACAGGTAATGTTTCATCACCCATGTGCACACCCACCAGTCAGGAAAGAAAAAAGCAACAGAAGGTTTGGTGGAATCTGTCATCCTATATTTAGTGAAAATGTCATATAAACCGGAGGATGAAATGTTCTTACAAAATTGAAATCCAATATTTAGGCAGACAGCTTAAGAAATATGACCAGCTTGCATAGTGAAAAGATAAAATAAAATGAAAATGGATTCTTTCAGCTGTAACTTTCTGTGACTTGAAGGTTTAAGGAAAGCTTTTCTAAACCTGTTATCAATGGAACCCCAGAGTCCAAGAAGAGTTTTCAGGTGGTCCATGAAAATTCTTGATGGTCAGACATTGTGTATCCAGACTTTGTGTATCCAATGTATCCACTCCTGAATCAGACATCAAAGGTCTAATTGAGTCTTAAAGGATTCTGAGAGTCGAAAACATTTTATAGGATGGCTTTGGCATTCTCGGGTAGTACGACCTACATTCCTATATGCAGGATGTCTCGTCAGGGCACACCACTCTCCCTGCAGGAAGGGTGCTTCTTTGTCTTCTCCCTGGGAAATATTTGGAGTCTCCATTAATCAGTCTTGGGAACAAGTGTTTTCTGGTCCTGACATAAAACTTTAATTTTCAAAAACTCTAGTTCTCTCATTACTAGTGAATTTCCATGTTCTTAGCTCTTTTCTTTTTAGCTAGTGAACTTTTTGTTCACTGTCCAGTACATTTTTCTTTTGCTAAAGTCAAGAAGATGGTTTCTACTATTTTCTTAAATATTGATATTTCTATATGGATTGTGTATATGGCAAATGCCATATACCACTATTAGTTCTTTTGGCTCTTTGGATAGTCTTTGGAATATTCCAAATATTTGAGAACTAAGTCAGTTTGACTTACCCTTTACAATCTGTATGCCTTTTTTTCTTGTGTTATTGCACTGCCTGGGATTGTAGTACAATGCTAAACAGAGGTTATGAGAATGGACACTCTTGAATTGTTTTGAGCCTTAGAAGGAAAGTGCTGAATGATTATTATCAAGTATGATGCTATGTCACAGCATTCCTATGGGCAGAGTAGAACTGCCTCTTTAGGTTTCTGAGACTTTAATTCCTTACGGGAGTAGACAGCTTCATCTTTATTCCTTTGAGTGACCAGTGGATTTGAATCACTGACCTTGTGAATACACTGTTCAATGTATAGCTCCCTACGCCACCAGGGTTCCCTATGAGTCAGAATCAACTCTATGGCAGTGAGTGAATATGATGCTACCTGTTAGGATTTTTTTATAAATCATTTTATTGTGGGCTCGTACATTGCTTTTCACAATACATAGATACATATATTGTGCCTGGCACCTGCCCATGCCTGCTGCCATTATCATTCTCCAAACATCCACCTTTCCGCTTGAGCTCTTGATATCAGCTTCTTGTCCTTTCTGCTCCGTCCTTGCTCCCCCCTCTCCCACCAACCCTCAACGCTTTATAAATTATTATTGCTTTGTCCTATCTTACACTGCCCAACATCTCCCCTCGCCCACTCCTTCAATGTCTGTCCTCCAGATAGGAGGATATGTGTAGATCCTTGTAGCTGACTCCCTCTCTCTACCCCACCTTCTCTTCACCCATATAGTAACTCCACTCTCACCACTGGCCCAGAGGAGCTCTTCTGTCCGGGGGGGGGGTCCCCATATCGCCAGCTCCCCTCTCTACCAGTGTACCTTCTCCAGTCCAGCTGGATTTGTAAGGTAGAGTTGGGACCATGATGGTTGGCGGAAGGAAACCTTCAGGAACTAGAGGAAAGTTGTATGCTTCATCGCTGCCTCACTGCACCTTGACTGGCCTGTCTCCTCCCCTGACTCCCCCGTAAGAGGGTGTCCAATTGCCCACAAGTGGGCCTTGAGTCCCCACCCTGCTCTCCCCCTCATTTGTAGTGATGTCATTCTTGTTCTTTTATGCTTGATGCCTGTTCCCTTCAATCCCTCGTGATTTTCTTTGTTTTAATGAGCTTTTTTTATTACTATTAATCATTTTCTTGGAGGGGCTCTTACAAATCTTATAATAATCCATCATACAATTGCATTAAGCACACTTCTATATATGTTGCCAACAACATTTTCATAATATTTTCTTTCTACTTGAGCTCTTGATATCAGCTCCTCTTTTTTTTCCTGTTCCTCTGCAACACCCCCTCATAAATCCTCAAGCAATTACATATTATTATTGTTATTTTGTGTCTTTTCTCCCCACACCCGCATTTCTATTCATTCATATCCCTGGAAGGGGCTATATATCCTACTTTGTGATGGGCTCCTCCTGATGCCCTCCCCTCTACCCCCAACCCCCTACTCTTGTGCTACTCCCCTTACTCTTTCTGAGGATTTTATCTCTCCTGAATTCCATGTGTCAAGACCTCTTATCTGCACCAATGTGTGTACTCTGGTCTAGCCAATTTGTAAAGTAGAACTAAGTCATGGTAGTGGGGGTGGGGGGAGATGCTTGGGGAAGCATTCAGAAATTAGAGGAATGAAGTGAGCTTCATTGGTGCTATACTCCACTCTGGTTGAATTGTTCCTTTCTTGTAACACTTCTGTGAGGGGTGTCTAGTTGTCTATAGATGGGTTTTGGGTCTCCACTCCAACCTCCCCCCTCGTTCACATCAATATAATTGTTTGTTTTGGGTTTTTGATACCTGATATCTGATCCCATTCACACTTTTTGACCCCACAAGCTGATGCTCTCCTTCCGTGTGGGTTTATTTGCTTCCCTGCTAGATGGCTGTTTGGTTTGGCTTCAAACCTTTAAGACCCCAGACACTCTATCTTTTGCTAGCTGGACACCACCTGCTTTATTCACCACATTTGCTGATACACTCATTTTGTCTTCAACAATCAATGCTGGAAAGGTGAGTAAGAGTGACAGGTTATTAGAACAAACCGTTCTTGTGTTTAGAGAAAACTTACTAGAGGCCCAAAGGCCATCTGCTCTCTTAATACTTAATATACAAATATGTCTACATTAGCCTCTATCCCTTTCATTATATAGATTTTTAAATGTATACCTATAGCTATATTTCTATAAACACCTTTTACCACCTACTTCTTTGCTCTATTTCCTTTCCCTTCCCTTCTGTCTCACTATCATGTTCATCCTCCATTTTGCTCTCAGGAATTCCTCACAGATACATTGCACTGGATCAGGGAGGGGATGGCAAACCCTTTAGACTGAAGAGTCAATCCTGTCCCTCCTAGCAACTTTAAAATCACTCTAGAGCCTTAAATATGTGTTCCCAAACAAATGAAATCACCGTCATCTGGAATAATAACCTTCAAATGTTTTCAATGTTCCTTCAGAGCCGCATGTTCACACTGAAAGAGCTATGCCTCGCAAGCTGCAGTTTGCCGACCACTGCACTAGATCAAGCCCCACCAGGTGCTGTTGAGACTTTCACAGAAATCATTAAGCAGGTTGTGCATGTTCTCTCGACTTCCTTTCTACTGAGTTTCATGGAGAAGGGCTATTGAATGCCATTCAATATATTTATATGTCTATCAGCATGGCCATATTAAAGTTTCTTTTATTATGTTAACCTATGAAAAACTCATTTTTTTAAATGTCAACCTAATTGTGGGTCTTTAGGGAGAATCCCATTTGGTCATAGTGTGTCAAATGCTTTTTAGTAAGAGAAGGTTTCCAAAAGTTTGTGAAAGATATTCCATAATCTTTCAATTCCATTTTCCCATGAACTTTTTGACCTATGTGAGAGACATCATCCGAACACAAAGATTGAGTTGGTTAAGGATGACTACTCCCCTCACATTAGCATCTTGCTCTATTACATTTGCTAATACATGTGAAAGGGTTTTTGTGCCCATTTTGTAAGAGACATCAGAATGTAATTTTTCTTTTTTGCTCTAGTTTTGTTGGATTTCATTCATTACCTTCTGTTTCCTAAAATTGGGCATGGAATACTGATGTTATTTCATTCTTAACCATTTGTGGAACTCATTCATTGAATCGACCTTTACCGTGAAGGACAGGTGGAATGAGGGATGGGAGCAGCAGGGGACATTTTTTTTTTCCAGTGAATCACACCTCTCTTCTCAAGCTCCAACTCAGTTAAATTTCTTTGGCATCATCAGGCCTCAGCTTTTCCAGAACAAAGGTATGGTAGCCAAGTGGACTCATAGTTATTGTGAGGATGGGAATGAGGATCTTTTGCAACGTTCTACGTCCTAACAGGAAGAGGACGTCAATCTTTTCATTTCAAAAGTCTTCAGATTGAGAATTTTGAAGAGAAAAAAAAGAACATGATTTCTGCTACTCTTAGCACTATATCTGATAAGTATAGTAGAATCAGCTGCGACCCACAACGCCAGTGTTCTACAAGAAAACGTTTACATGAGTAGGAAGGAAAATGAGATTCAAGGGAACTAGTCTGACTACCGGTTCATTACTTTTTGCCGGGAATAACTGGTGCTGGCCAAGCAACCATGCAGAACAGATTCATTCTTTGTGTCAGGATGACGTCACGCACGCAGCTCTCGAGTCTCACTTTCTGCCTCCTCCCTTCTTGTGAGAGAATGTGTTTGTGTTAGGCAGGGTTCTCCGGAAGAATAAAACCAGGACACTTTTGATCAGACACACACACACACAGCAAGTAAGAATACAAAAATGAATTAGTTCGCACAGCAGTTCAGAGGGTTCAGTTCAATTCACTTTCATGTAACACTTAATACACTGGAGGTCCTTCAACTCACGTGGGCTTCCAGGTCCAATGTCAAGGAGTCAAACAGCGGAGTCCTAGCTCACAGGTTGAGGCAGAGGACAGGCTAGAGCAGCAGCGTGCTCCAGGACGCTCCCATCACCCAAGAGCATGGGGTGGGGGTTGGAGATGGGGGAGGATTGTAGAGCCTTTTCTCTCTTTGCCCTCCAATCAAACTTGGACGTGATTAATCCCACATGTTCTTACTGCCCAGGTTGATACAATAAACCTAACTCTCACTGTGTTTCTACTCAGGTCCCAGTGTAAGCAACCCCTTTCGATCTTCTGCTTGTAATATTTTTACTTACTCTTTATGCATATCCTCTGCAAAGTCTTCCCCCAAATAGACAGAGTGCTGATTCTCCAACAGCTCCAGCTATGCATACATTGTCGGTAGCATGCCAAGCACGTTGCATGGTGCAGATCGTGCTAGGGGGAGGAGGTATCTGCTTTAACAACTGCCAAAAAAATGACTTAGAATTGGATCTCATCATTTGAATTTAGTGACCAGGCTCCCTTGGAACAAACAGGAGGGATGGGCTCCAATGTCATCCAAATCATAGCACCCAAAAGGCAAATAGGAGAAGAGGGTGGGGGTTGAAGCAAAAACAGGCTGCAAGTAGCCAAGAAGAAGCCATAGAGAAAGACGCTTCAAGGGCTGCTATTAAAATTTGATATAAAGAGTACCAAGAGGTAAAGGAAAAACATTTGAGAGGGAAACTGGATGCTATTTCAACCTCAAGACAAGACATCAGGGATGTGTTACATAGGGGGGAATTATATTACCCAACAGTAAGAGCATTATCAGTCAATTAGTCCCTCCAGGGAGGGTAGAATGCAACCTTTCCATCAGTGATAACAACCCACCATTAATTTTGTTTCTCAACTCTTGTTACTCACATTGGCCATCAAAATACACATAGGACGATATTTTCTGAATAGCTTTATAAGAAATCACTCAAACTCACTGCCATGGAGTCACTGCACACGCACAGCAGCCCTGTAAAGCAGGGTCACAGTGTGAGTTTCTGAGACGATACTTTTCTAGAGGAAGAAAACCCCATTTTTCTCCCAAGGATCACCGGTAGTTTAGAACTGTTGGTTATGGTTAGCAGACCCATGCATAATCACTATTCCATCAGGGCACCTTGGGTAAGTCAAAGTTTTCATCCACTCAAAAAGAAAAACTCTCCCTGCCATTGGATCAATTCTGAATCCTAGCAGGCTCATCAAGGGTCTCCAAGGCCATGGAAGCAGACAGCCTCATCTTGCTCCCAAAGAGAAGATGGTGGGGTTGAACTGCTGACCTGCTGATTAGCAGCTCACTGCTTACCAGGCAGCGCCACTAGGACTCCTTTCATCCATGAGGCTTTATAATATGTTGAAGCATGTTATGAATCTGTACTAAAACCCTGGAAAACACATGTGCTGACCTACCAATTTCCTGTGAATGGTCCTACCTCAGATCATAGGCATGGACGTGCACAAAGATTCACTGGCAGCTTTACTTACCACAACACAGGATGCAACTGTGATCAAGTGTCTCATATTTTTGCCAACAAGAAATTGTTGGGTAAATAAACTATGGAATTGCCATGCAGTGGAATATTATACAGCGGTTAAAATGCCACTGTACTGGATGATTTCATGAGGCATGAGAATATTGTCATTACATATCAAGTAAATAAATTGTGACACAGCGCAGGGGTTGGCCAAATCTTGAAACCAAGAGCCAACCCTGTCCCGCCTAACAACTTTAAAATCACTCAAGAGCCTTAAATATGTTTTTTTAAAACAAATGAAATCACCATAATCTGAAATGATAATCTTCAAATATTTCCAGTGTTACTTCAGAGCTGCACGTTCACAGTGAAAGAGTTGCATATGGCTTATGAGCTGCCGTTTGTAGAGAGTAGAGAGTATTTAGGGAGCAGTAAAAATGGTCTCTGAGTTTTCCTCTTGACAGTTAACTGTCTCTACTCTAACATGGAATGACCTGATTTTATCTGATTAAAGACACATTTTAGGCATGTTCTAGAACTAGATTTTTGGCCAAGGAAATCAGGTTATTTACAGTTCAGTTTGGGATAGAAGTTCAAGCTTGGTAAAATATCTTCTGTATTGGCAAGAACATATTTTCTTTCTTTATCTAATTTAAACCATTAGAAAAGAAACATTAGTAATTGGCACCCAAAGTTCATTTTAATCCTCAAACATATTCAAACATATTCCACTAAATGAGAATATAAACCAGACCAGTACTCAAAGTTCAGCCAGGAAAAAGAGTGATTTAGCAGAATTTCTGCTGATGGATTGCCCATTCTTTAATGCTATAAGGATTTCATGTTGACATGGATTCCAACATGATTCTAATAGACAACAAGGGACATTGCTTGGGACACCTGACAGACGGCAGGATGCTAAACATCCAATGAACCGTGCTCCTCTTTAACAGGTTAGGAGAAGGATTTTTAAACTAAATCACAATAACTAAGAGTTACAGTCACCCTGTAGGGCTTCACTCACTGCTGAGTTGATTGGGACTGCTGGAGACCCTATCAGGTTTCTGAGACTGTACATTCTTTCACTGGAGCAGACAACCTCATGGTTCCCCTAGAGAGCAGCTGCTGGGTTTGAACTGCCAATCTGTGGTTAGCAGCCCAACACCTAATCCACACTGTCTCCAGGGTTTTTTAAGATATGACACCAATCATTCTGTGTCAGGTCTTATGTCAGAATTTTAAATCTATGTACTCATTAAATTCTCTTAAGATACCAAACGAGGTATAAACTATGCTTCTGCGGCAAGTTGAGTCACAGAATGGACCAGAAAATTCTAAAAACAGTTACAAAACTATTAAGAGGAAGAGTCAGGCACAATCACTGAAGACAAATGTGTGCATCAGCAAAAGTGATGAAGAAAGCTGATGGTGCCATGCTATCAAAAGATAGGGCATCTGGAGTTTTAAAGGCTTGAAAGTAAACAAGTGGTCATCTAGCTCAGAACCAACAAAGTCCAGATGGAAGAAGCACACCAGCCTGGGTGACCACGAGGTGTTAAAAGGATCCAGTGTCAGGCATCAAAGAACTAAAAATTATATCATTAGAAGTGAGGAGGAGTAGAGAGTGGGGACCCAAACCCATCTGTAGATAAAGCAACATCCCCTTAGAGAAAGGTTGTGGGGAGGAGACAAGCCAGTCAGGGTACAGTGTAGCAACAATGAAATATGCAACTTTCTTCTAGTTTTTAAATGTTTCCT
>PVJH01031534.1:0-23574 GCA_004026705.1 Nesogale talazaci
ATGGCCTTCTGTAATAATTTCAAATGGGCGGAGACCCATTAGAGCTCAGGGGGAGGTGTGAAAGCAGGTTAGAGGGATGGGAAGGAAAGTTGGACATGAAAGGTGCATTTCCAAAGAAAGTTTGGTAAACATTAACTTGTTCAACCTTACTGGACGACTGAGGGCGGTATGGGATATATAGCTTCCAGGTGATGTTAAAGGCCATTGATACTTGTTGAATTATCTGGGAGATAAAGGCCGGGCCATTGTCATACTGGATGGAGTGGGGGAGGCCAAACCTGGGAGTGATGGTTTCGAGTAGATTTTGAGCCACCATATCTGCTGTTTCTTTGTTGGTAGGGAAGGCCTCAATCCATCCTGAAAAAGAGTCTACCAGGCTTAATAGGTACTTAAAGTGCTTGTGCCCAGGCACATGAGTGAAGTCTACTTCCCAGCCTTCTCCTTGGAGGTGTCCCCTTAGTTGGTGGAGTTATTTTGGCAGCTGGAGGCTGCGTTATGCTTTTGCAGCTGCATAGACAAGACAGGTTGCGTGAACTTGTTCGATTGCTGCCCAGAGTCCTATTGGGTCAATAAGGAGTTATGAAAAATGAAGTAAGGCCTTTGTTCCAATATGTAAGGTCTTGTGATGTTTGGCTAAGAAAGGAACTCTTTGGGAGTGAGGTAAAATAAGTTTCTTGTACAGAAACATGCATCCTTTCAGAGTTGTGGTGGCTCCTTTGGCTTTGTAGGCTAATATCCCTTCTCTGTGTACTGCGGATGCTATTCAGTAAAGAGGGGTAGGGACGGAGCTAGAGTGGGGACCAGGATCGCAGGTGTTGTGTTGAGAGTAAGGCATGGGTGTTTTTAAATGTAAGAATTGTAAGCTAACACATCCGTCTGTGGGTTGGCGAGGGAAATGGGATCTAATTCCTGTTGGTGACCCTTGCAATAGACTATGGCTACTTGGGAAGGTAAACGAAGGGTTTTAATGATTTTTTTTTTTTTTTATGACGGGCCTACTAACTACAGGCAATCCTTGAGTAGATAAAAATCCCCTTTCTTCTCAAATGGTGGCAAGTGAGTGAGCAATAAGGCATAAATATTTTGGGTCTGTGCAATCATTGACCATGAGGCCCTATGGCCAGTTTTAATGCTCTGATTAAAGCTACAATCCCTGCCTTTTGGAAGGTGATGCCCGGGGGTAATGAGACTCCCTCTACCACCTCCATTGGTGAGACTATGGCATATGCTGCACATTTGATAACCTGCTCGTTCACCCTGGAACTGCCATCTACAAAAAAAGGTGAGCTGAAGGGACGATAGGAGCTGGGATTGTAGGTTTCTTCTTGGTTACAGGTACACCTCTGTAATCTGACCACAACAATGAGACTCCCCTCTGGGAACATGGGCAGGAAACAGGGTCGATAGGTTAAGATAGGAGGAGGTCTGGAGGGAAATGTGTGGCTATCAATGAACAACAAACGAAATACTTGCGCGAATGAGAGGCACTTCTAAGAGACAGTGCACACTGCATTAAAAGAGCAGGCAGGTGAAGTGGTGAGAAAACAATGAGAGTTTATAACCTGATTAACTTTACCTGTTTGGTGAGTTTATCCACAGCTGCTAAAGTCCTTAGGCAGGGTTGTTATCCTCAGACGGCAATTTCTAGCTGCTTAGAGAGGTGGACGACTACTTGGTGTGCGAGTCCCATCTGTTGGCACAAGACTCCTACTGCTATCCCATGACGCTCATCGATAAAGAGATGGAGGGGGGCCAACGTGGTGGGAAATACTAACACAAGCATACCCAGCAGTGTCATGCGAAGTTTGGTAAAGCCTTTCTGGCTTTAGAGGAGAAATATATTTAGAGGAAATACATATTTATTAAATAAATAAATAAAATAAATATTTTAAAGAAAAATAAAAGGGTTAGAGAGGAGTCCTTGTGGGGTTTCTTTAGCAGCCTCATATAGAGGCTTGGCTAGGATAGCAAAGGAGGGGATCCACAGCTGGAAATATCCCACGAAGCCTAAACAGGAGAGTATCTGATCTGCGTTTTCTGGTGTTACCAAGTTTGGGAGAGCCTGGACTCTGCATGCCGTGAGAGACTTGCTCTCTGGACACAGGGAAATTCCAAGGTAGGTTAGTTTTCGTGTGCAGCTGGGCTTTGGTACAGGAAATCCAATACCCTTTAATCACTAGAAAATTCTGCTAGACGGTGCTTGCCTTCTGGCAATTAGCTAAAGTAGGACTGCAAATAAGCAAAATATCCACGTATTGGATTAGTGTGTTGGGGCCCTGGTCAAACAGAGATGTCTTTGGCTAGGGCCTGTCCAAAAACATGGGTGGAGTCACGGTACCCCGGGGGGAGGACTTTCCAGACCAATTGCTGAGTAACTTGACACTGGGGTCATGCCACATGAAAGCAAAGAGGAAATAGGAGTTGGGGCGCAAAAGGATGATAAATAATGTGTCCTTAAATCCAGGACAGTGTAATATTTGGTGTTCTCAGGGTATTGGTAAGAAGAATATACGAGTGGGGTACTATGGGGTTTATAGGAACAAATGCTGCATTAATAAGGTGTAGGTCTTAGACCATCTTTATATACCAGTAGGCTTCCTAACAGGAAGTATAGGCTAGTTGCACGGGGAATTTATATGTTCCAAAATATCATGTCACAACAAGCATGTAACAATAGGTTGGAGGCCCATTAGGGTGACCCTTGCCAGAGGGACCTGTGGGCGGGAAGGAAACATATCAGGGGGTTTTCAGCTTGATAAATATAGGAGTGTGGTGTGAGGCACTTACAGGCGTTGAGAGATGCCATACCTGATGATTAACCTGAGAGAGATACTTTTTCTCAGGCTCTGGAGCCCACTGGGAGGAAAAGAGTTCAACTGCTGGAGTTACTACATCTTCCGAGCTGTCAGTAAAAGATGGCAGCTAGAAGGAGAAGGTTAGAAAGGGGTACCTGAGGCGTTATGGAAATGGTGGTATTGAGGCGCTAGAGGATATCCCTGTCAAGAAGAGGGTCTGGCAGGAGGAGACAATTAAAAAGTAATGCAAAAAAGAGATATCATTTAAAACACATGACAAAAGGGAAGTTCTATTTGGCGTTGAGGCGGTATCATCAATCCCCATTACAGGAGTGGCAGAAGAAAAGTGCACCCAGTGTAAGAGGGGAGCACAGAGTAGGTAGCCCCCATAACCAAAAGGAAAGAGATGAACTTACCCACTACCTGGATAGTAACCGTGGGCTCTGCAAGCATAACTGGGGTTTTCAAATCAAGCACTGTCATTCGTCAGCTAACCCCAACAATTCACCAGCCGGGAAGGATGGTCTTTTAGCTTTGGCTGACTGGGTGTGGAGAAGCCCAGGGGAAGCATGCAAGTGGACACTCAGACTTCCCATGACCCAATTGGTGGCAGGTAGGGCACGGCTCAATAGGTGGTCTGGGGTTACTGGTGGGAACAGTGTCCTTTTTTGCCACACTTAAAACAAGTTCCCAAGAGAGCTGTATCCTGTTTAGTGTGGAGGCACTTCTCCTGTCCTGTCACTGCCAGCTTAGGGCTGCTTAAGGTGAGTCTGCAGCGCCACCTTCTGCTGTAATCTGGACTGGCGAGCAGACTCTGGGGCCTCTTTGTGGGCATTCAAAACTTTAAAGGCCATTTTACCAAGTCCTCTAACAGGGTTTTAGGGCCCTCCTCAGTCTTCTCTTATTTCTGTCATATATCTGGGGCAGATTGGAAGATAAAATGGGGGGCAATCATGGTGGCACTGGTCTGAGTCTTTGGGTCTAACTAGTATACTGGGTACATACTTATTAGGGGTGGCCAAGGAAAAGAGCAGTGTTTTCATCTTTCATCTGGGTTACTTCCTTTAACTTTTCAAAGTTTACTCCCTTGTTCGAGGCTATTTCCATACCCTGAATTAGTACCCTGAGCAGTGTACAAGCTCATCCCAATGTGCACTTCTTGCCTGTCTCGGTTCATAATCCCACCCAGGATCCTCTGTGAGAACTGCTGTCTGTCCTACTGGGACAGCATTATCTACCAAATGTGTTTGGTCTACCTATTGTCTGGCTGCCAAATATACTCTGTCCCTTTCATCAGGAGTTAAGGTGAAAGCTAAAATAACATATATACCTTGCCAGACCAGATTATATGCCTAAACCAAGTAATGGAATCTTTTAATGTACTTGCTGGAGTTGGCAAAAAAAAAAGCACACAAACGTTTTTCAATGGGGAAGAAGTCCTAGAGTGAGGAGGAAATATGTACTCAAACTACACCCCCGGCTCTGGCAAATTCTTTAATAGGCATCAGGTGAGATTTGATGTGGGTTGAACTAAGGTGGGATCTGGTGTTGGTGGAAAAAGGTGACAAAATGAGAGGGAAGTCACGGGCAGTGGTGTCCTCAGAAGTGGCAGCGTGGGACCTGAAGGGACCGTGCTGCTGAGAAGCAGCTGTTGTGGCAGATGGGCTGATCTGGCCAGGCCTGCGGAGCTGGCAGTGCAGCCTGTAAGTAGCGGCTGCGGCGGATAGAAGGGATCACTGATGAGCAGGGCTCTGGTGGATAGGAGGGGCCGCTAACCAGCGGCTGTGAGCCGGTGATTGAGAAGGGGCTGCGGCAGATAGGAGAGGCTGGCGAATAGTTGCTGTAGTGGAGTTAAAACGGTAGGGGACTGGAGAGGCAAAACAGCGCGTATGGCGGGTGGCAGGGGAAGCTAGGAACGGAAGATTAACGGAAACTGTGTTTTGAGGTCATGCGGGGAGCCCCGAAGACTCAGGTTCTTCGGTTAGGAAAGAGGAAGGTTCTATTTTGTCTGGAGGAGGTCTTTCGGAAACCTTAGCCAGAACTTGGGTAGTGGAGCATTGCATTGGGAACATAAGGATGGGCGAGACCTCAAATCCATGAGTGTATATGCGACCTCTGGCAGTTTACCAATACGGCAGCAGAATATGTCTAGGTCTATGAGCACAGCGAAATCAAAAGTACCCTCTGGAGGCCACTTTGGTTATCCAGAAGATGCTAGGGCCGTTCCTTAGAATAAAGGAAGACTAGACACTTTATGCAGAGTGTCAGAGTCTCAGTTTGGAGAAATCGTTTAGGAGACAACCCAATGGGGTCCCTGGATCAGGTTTGGTCGCAGTCTGGCCTGTGATCCCCTGTGGCCTCCGACAGTTTCTTCCCCGAGATAAAGCACATCCTGTGTCAGCAGAGAACTTGGACGGGAGCGGAATTGCTCCCCGCCGAATAAGAAGTCTGTTCAAGGGTTTCTGGGAAAGTAGCGAGCCATACCTGGTGCGATCGCGGCATGAACAGGCAGGGTTCGGATGGGAAGGCGGCGGGGCAGAGCACTCACTGGGATCCAAAGTTGATCAAACAGCACTCGATCGCTGAGGTTCAGTTGGGAAGAAGCCACTCAGGGTGGACCTGCGCCCTCGACAACCAAAGGGGTGTCCATCCCCGAGGGGGCCCTCTCTTGGTTTTTGGCACCAATGTAAGATGGTCAAGTGTAAGGAGACAAATGAGAAGTGAATTAGAGCAAAAATCAAGCTTTCTTGGAGAGGCACTTAGCGCGGACGTTGTCCAACGGTGGGGGCAGCGGGAGTGGCACGCACTGGAACAAGAGCTGAGCTTACATAGCCCGGGGATACATAATTGAGGTGTTTGGTGCCCATTTGAGGTAAGGCAACTGGGCATTGGAGGTTGAAGGCATGTCCGGGTCCCGACAGAGTGCAGAGCAGGCCGTGCACGGAGCAAGCTGCAATGAGAAGGAGGGCTGCATGAGCCGGATGTCTGGTCGAAGGCGGTGGGGGAGGGTCAGGCCCATAACAGCCGCTGCAAGCCAACCTAACACCCTTAAGTGTAAAGAAAAGGAAGAAATGAGTGCATTATATTTGCTTGGATTTAGAAGTCAATGTACACCTAAAAAAAGGGGGGGGGCTTCTAATCATTGCTTTCTTATCCAAACCAAAAGCGTATTGTAGCACCTACAATCTCCCCTCCCCCTCCAACTTCCCTTTAGCTATGTTCTTTCTTTTCTCTTTATCCCTTTCTACCCCACTTATTTTTCTCTTTACTTTCTGTTCATGCCTTTCCTATCATATAATTATGAAAATGTTATGTTAACAGAAATTCAATTCCAACTCATTATTGTTGCTTCCAATAGAAAAGGGAAGAGCCAGTCAGGGTGCAACATAGCACTGAGGAAACACAGTCTTCCTCTAGTTTGTGGAAGCTCCCCACCCCCCATTACCATGACCCCAACGCTACCTTACAAATCTGGCTGGCCCAGAACACGTATACTGGTACAGATAAGAGCTTGCAACAGAGAGAACCCAGAATAGATACACCCCTCATGACCAATAAAGGGAGCAGTGACACTAGGAGGGTAAGGGAGAAACCACCACAATGATTTACATTTGGCTCCTATCCAAGGGGGGCGGACAGCAGAAAAGTAGATGAAATGAGACAGCAGTTGGTCTAAGACAGGAAAAAAGAAAGAATAATTTATAAAATATCAAAGGTGCATAGGGAAGAGAGGTAAGTGGAGGGGGGAAGTAAAAGGAGGAACTGATGCCAGGTGCTCAAGTAGAAAGAAAATGTTTTGAAAAAGATTATGACAACATATGTACAGATATATTTGACAAAATGGGTATATGTGACAGGAGCTGTAAGAGCCCCTAATAAAATAAAATAAAATAAAATAAGAAGACACACAGAAAGAGAAAGAAAATGATCTTCATATTTCCATTGGAATAATAAAGTGCCATATATTTATATTTCCTTTAAACAGTAAAAGGTTACTGGTTTAGATAGCTACAGAAAGAAAGAAAAACCAGGGGCTTTCATCATCAGAAATAATTTTATTGTTTGTTTTAAAGCAATTCAATGTAACTGGTAGCAAAATGGTACATAGACAATAAACAGAACCTATCATAGGATTACAAGGATGATTATTGACTTTATATGTTATTTTCATGTGCAAGTATAATAATTTTTTAAAGGCAACACTTTATTAAAATGCTATTTAAGCATGTTCTTATTCTTTAAATAACAGAAAATATAACAAGCTATCATTATTAAAACAAGTGATAGGATCTTGTCAGATACTGTTTGGACCATAGTTCATAATAAAAAATAATTATTTAAGAATTTATCAAATGATAGTTTCATAGGAAATATAATCTTCTCTAGCTTAAAATCCGGGTGTTGTTGACACTGTCATACTGTGAAAATGCTAACCTTGAGATCTCATGAGGAAACTGAAGATTTGTAAAATATTACAATCACTACTGAAAATAACTGCAATGGATTAAGGAAGGTCAATTAGGAGACTCCATATTTGATAACTGACGCTGATATATTTAACAAAACCATTAGAAATAATTAATGCCCTCCATTATATATAATTAGCCCAATTCTGCCTTAAATTTTGAAAATTTATGTGACTGTTTTTGTTAAGTATATTTTATTTGCATTTATAACATATTCATATGCATATTATATTTGTTTTAAACCATTTGAGGAAGTGCCCCCCCCCAAAAAAAAAACACACAAAACAAACTGGAATTGTGCTGGGCAGAGCATAACTTTTGTAGTGCATTTTTTCCCTTTTGTGCACCCAGTGGTGTCACCTGAGAGGGTTTGCTCTGGTCATAATGAATTTTTTTGTAAAAGCAGTTTTGCATGAACATCGGTTTTTGTGATGGTCAACTTAAGAGAACAGCTTTGCAGCTTTGTAATTTTGTTTCATTCTCAGAAAAATGCAACAGAAGCAGTTGTGACACTCAACACAAAGAGAGAGCTCTATGGGAAAACTCAAGTGCATGAGTGGTTTTCTCCTTTCAAAGAAGGTGGAGTGGTGATTGATGACAAACCTCATTCTGGATGTCTGCCAACATGTGGAATAGACAAAAATGTTGACTCATAGTGCACTGGGAGCTCTTTCCACTAGTTCAGACTGTTAATTACACTTTCTATTTAGAGGTTCTGAGAAGATAGCACAACAACCTACGGCAAAAAGCCTCATTGTGGCCACCACACTTACTCACACATCAATCTCAGTGTGAGATTTTGGCAAAAACAGCATGCCTCTCTTTCCCCATGGCCTTTCTCATCTGACCTCACTCCATGGGAATTCTTTTTGTTTCTGCGATGCAGAGGGACATGAAAGGACAGCGATTTGACGACTAGAAGAGGTAAAGAAATAGATGATGGAGGTGCTGTTAACCACCCAAACAGATGAGTTTGAAAAATGTTTCCAAGAGTGGAATCAGATTTGACAAATGTATTAAGTGCAATGGAGAGTACTGTACTTTGGACATGAAAAGGTTATTATGTAAAACAAAACGAAACAAAAAACATAGCTTTGAAAGAGATTCCCTATTTAATTTAATATGATTAAAGATTGGCTCTCTTTTAGAGGAAATTATTGAAATTGGGATAGAATTGTATAAAATGCTATAAATAGGCCAAACAGATATAGATATATCATGTTCTCTAAACCAGGTTATACAGTAAACTTACAACCTATATATATTGCATTTAAAAATTTTATACAATTATTGGGACATCATTAAGTCTTATCTTTAAAAATTATTCTATATTCCTTTTAATTGATCTGCTCCTCTATGAAAGGTAAAGGTAACAAGTTTCCAGTTTTCTATATACAGTTTTTTCAGGAATAAAGCATAATTTCAAAAAAAAAAAAAGTCAAAGAAAAAGCTCTCTTTTCATTTACCAACATTCCACCCACAGAAGTACCTTAACATACTTTAAGTACGGGATACACATTCTTTTGTACTTTTAATCCATTTCTATAGTGGGAAAAAATACAAACAGAAAAAATATCATCGATGCCATCAAGAATCAATCTTTATGTGTTCTTACAAATGTACTTAAGAGAATGTCAGCTACCGTATAGTTCATATTAAATTTAAAAGATACAAATCACATATTTAAATTATATGCATTTTTATTGTGCTAAAATATAGCTCTTCTATATTATTTTTCAGAGTTCAAGAATGTAACATAGCATTTTTACGTGTGTGACTATTATTGTTGTTGAGATATTTTCAAGTGGATCACTGTAATCAAAATAGTTCACTGGAAAGTAAGCTACTCCATAAATGCTCCTCGAATATCGGACTGCAAACGACAAGGTCAGCAGTTCAAACCCACCACCCACTCCACAGGAGAAAGCATAAGGCAGTCTGTCTCCTGGAGCTTTAAAGCCTCAGGAACCATGTTGAGGCTCGCGATGCTTTGGAAGGAACTTGATGGCAGTGGGTTTTTTTTTTTTTTTTCTTCCTCAGAGAAGATGGTGGATTCCAAATGCTGGCTTCTTTCTTAGCAACAAAAGGAGTAACTGTTGCATCACAGGCCTCCTGGATTATTTTCATATGGGAAGCATACAAAAGGGCTGCCAGCAATTTGAATATCATTTACAAAGCATGATTTTTGCTACTATGAATTGTAAAGAATCTTTCTAATGAATCTATTAAATAAATACATGAAAATATTAATGCCCAGGAGTCTAATGGAAATCATAGCTGCATATTTCAAGAAATACAGTTAAAGTACCAATTTTTGGATTATACATAAGCCAATAAATAGATGATAAGTCCCTTCTCCTTGCTCGGCATTGTTTTAGGAGAACAATATATATAGTGCACTCCTTGGCCATATAATGTTTTTCACACATGAAGCTTAAAAATGTTCAGGTACTTAATATTTCTTTTTGTTTATGTTTTGGTTTCTTCATTGTAATAAAACATGCTATCAGTATCTCAAGTTCTAAAATGAATGTACCATATGAAAACACAGACCAAAATAAAAGCATAAAATGACTTACAGTTTTGTATCCTAAAGTAAACTTTGATTCTTACACAAAAAATCAGCCACATAATTTGTTAATCTCTTCGTAGAGAAGACTAGACATATAAGATGATGTAATCTTTATAAAATAGCAAGTTCAAGC
Organism: Nesogale talazaci; assembly: GCA_004026705.1. NCBI lineage: Eukaryota > Metazoa > Chordata > Mammalia > Afrosoricida > Tenrecidae > Nesogale > Nesogale talazaci. The sequence goes on from PVJH01031534.1 coordinate 9,967, forward strand.
AATGTAATATGACATTAAGAGAATAATCTTCTAAATCCATTTTGATGTACCAAATGTAATTGGATTTTAATTTAATTTCATAAAGTATTAATCATTTAAAAATTGGCTTCACTTAATTTAGATTATTGTCACATAATTATAATATTTCATTTTCATCTATTAATTTACTTTTTCAAAATCATTCCACTTATATTATAAATATTAAAATGGGAAGAGTATCATTACATTTGGCAATAGTCTATAATTGTAGGAACATATTTGTTTAATATATGATAATTGAACATATTCCAAGCTAGTTTGCTTTTCTGTCAGCAGCACGATTTCCTGTAGTTCGAGCAATTTTGCGCGAGGTCCTGGGAGGAGGAGCACTGCCTCTGCCTCTCATAGCTGAGTCTCTTCTTTTGAGTCATGGCCCGGGGCATTGCAGGTGCTGTTTTTTCGATGAGGCTCGCTGTTTGGAAGGTATGCCAGTGGATCCGGTCGGATTAAATATCTAGTCCAAGAAAACAGTAACAAAAAAAGTTGGTAAATAATAAACAATGGCTCATTTAATTCATCTTAACTTTTCATGGTTACAACTCATCTAAATGGTGTCTCTAGAAGTTTATTATTTTATAGATTATGTAGTATTATTTCTTTTAGACCTGAGAAAAGTATCATATTGAAAATATTTAAATAAAACATTTTCATTTCAGTTATAATCCATGTAATTGCCTTAGCTTATCAATGATTGATGATTTATTTTTTTCATTGTGTATTTGTTTGCTTACTTTTAAGCTTGTTTTTCATTTCTCCATTTTTAAAAAAATTTAATTATCAAGGAGATATAAATCTTATGATTGTTCATTGTTCAACTTTTTTTTTGGGGGGGGGGGGCGGGCATCACTGCCTCTGGTGGTCATAGGCACTACCCAGCTCTGCTCCTGAGAGTCGCCTCTGGATTTGAACTCCCAAGCCCGTAGGCCGCAGTCCCGCACTCAACCACTTACGCCACTGGGGTTCAGCCCTCAACTATTTTATGATTAAAACACATCAGAATTTGATCTAAGTAATTTCTATTGTATCTTTAGTTTTAAGTATGCCAAGAGTTTGAAGGAAATGGATTGACTTTGTGGCTCCAACAATGTGCTCACACACATGGACACATGTGACAGAGAGTACAGGGCCAGGATATAATTCCATCTGTTGTACTAAATAATATGGCTGAGAATCTGAACAAACTTGACAGCCCCTTAACTCCCAATCCAACCCCTTGAGTGGATTCCAACTTCTAGCGAAGCTACCTTAGGTTTCCAGGGCCGTGACTCTTGACTGGAGCAGGCAGTCTCCTATCTCCCTGAGGAAGCAAGCCGCTGGCAGGTTTAACACACTCACCTTTTGGTTAGCAGTCAAATGCTTATATTAGTACTAGTATACCAGTACTCAGCAACATGTTTTTATTAAGTTAGAGATTTTGTAAACGTAATAACTAGTGGCATAATTACTGTGGCAGTCATGTGCTTATGTTAATTTTATGATGGGAATGTAGGAGTCTGGCCTGTTAATCTGGAGATAGCCATTGAGTAGCCAATGAGACCTCTATGTGGGCATGGCTTTCTCCTGAGACTTCTTGGAAATCTCGCGATATTTCCCTCGTGAAGATGAGAAGCTATCTTCCCCAGTTGTTGGGAGTTAGTCTCAGAGACGATGAATCATGGACAAGACAAGATGGCAGTGTCTGAGAAGCTGGAGGAGCCGGCAGAGAGACCACATGGCTTTGCCCCGATGGAGCCAGATCTCTGAAGCTGGGGCGGCCTCAGGGAGACCTCTGCCAGCGATGAGCTGCTTCTGCCACCACAGGATGCTATTGAGGAACCCTGAGCCCTCGAAGTGAGGAGCCATGGGGAGACCCCTGCCAGCGCCAGGAGTATGCACCCACTGACCTGTGACTTTGTCAGAAGGAGACTTTATAGACTGATTTCGGGCATGTGGGTTAATATCGGACTTATGACTTTGAACTGGACTGGGCTCAATGTCCTGTTCCTCTTGCATATAAACCTTTTCCCTATATCTATATGCGTGTCTATGAAATTTGTTTCTCTAGTCTACCTGGACTAACTCAATTACTTAAGCATTGGGCTTCTACCTGCGAGGTCAGTGGTTGGAACCCACCAGCAGTTACACAGGAGAAAGATGAGACTTTCTGCCGCTGTAGATATCCAGCTTCTGAAACCCTAGGGAAAGGTTTTGCAAACTGTGGTGCTTGATCCATATGTGGTTCTTGCGGGATTTACATTGTCTTTGATGTTAAATTAAAAAAAATTTAAGGACTCATTCATTTATTGAAATTATTTCATTAAGATTTTATTTCAATAAATTAATTTCCAGTCATGGTGGTGTCATTTGTTTACAAAATGTATTTCTGACTCTCAAATAATTTTTAATAGTTGAGATACAGGATTGGCTCTTCCATCTCAAAAGTTTGCTGACTCCTGCCCTAGGGGGCATTTCTGTGCTGCTATGTAGGGTCACTATAGTTGGATTTGATTGCATTGCAGTGGAGTTTTTGCTTATGACTAATATGATGCATAGTGCTTTTTCTTTTGTTTCAAATTTTCAAAACAAACTTCAAAAAGTTCAGGGGAGTAGTTTAGGTTCAATTCTTCCTGCATATAAACCTCTTCCTTATATACATATGACTGTTTATGAATTTGTTTCTCTAATCTACCCAGACTAACACAAGTGTTTTATACTATTGAATACAAAGTTGATGATCTGAAATATAACTCCCTGCCTAACTTACAACATGTAGCTTTGCCTTACACTGTATACTAGAGCAGATACTCCTCTTCAAGTTTACCCCATACACTGACAAAGGTCTTTAAAAATCCTGGCTCCCTACTATCTGTAAAGTCCTGTTTAAACTATTTTGTTATATATGGGCCTCCAAATCAGGTCTAATTTATTTTTCTAACATTTGCCTCATGATTATAAATTATACAAAGTTCTACTCTAGTCAAACTGGACTATACAATACTGCCAACGCAAGCATTTTAGGCAACCCTACACAAAGCATTTTTATCAAGCCATTCCCATCATCATGAATGCTCTTCGCCTTCTACCTACACACAGTTTATGTGCCCTTTATAGTCAGTTTATAGATATGTGTATATATGTATATATATTACAACAACAATACTTCTCTCAAATTTAGAAAAAACGTTTTTGTCTAGCTCATTAATTTGAAACTTTATTCAATAGGGGCAACATCATGCTACATATTGCTATTACATGTTCAAGTTTAAATTATAGCCTTGCTAATTGCATGTAACTTGAAGACAAGGAAAATGTCTTCCTTACAATGCTACACAATATGATCACAATTATACATGTACAAGCTATAGTTTAATATGAATTAAATCATTTTCAAAGATTTCTTAATAACATTTTAACTTACTTTACTCAATCTTTGAGGAACGCTGACATATTTAGAATGAGATCATGCGAGATAGTCCAGCTTTTTCCTTTAAGAAGCTCTCTGATCGGTCTGTGTATATTCTTATGGGTTTTGAAATATATTTTAGCCCACATAATACAGAAAATGTGCCGGTACAAACCTCCTTTGCATCTCTACCACACTATCATATTTTTATACAATTATACAGTTCAAACACATGTGTTTATAAAAAAGTAACTTAGACTATCTAAGCATTTATATCATATTATAATGGCTTAGATAGAAACATACGAATCAATAGAATTGGTAGCTTTCTTAAGATGAATGCATTATGTGAAATATGAGATAAACTTACACAACATCATTCAGCTCTATCCTGGTATCTGGAGATGGGTTAATCAGGATGTAGGAGAGAGTACTTTGGTGATCATTCATTTCATCTAGAAGATAAATAAATGCCATGTGTATTATAATATTTACAGAGTGTTAAAGAAATTACTCTAGTTTATGTGAAAATCATAAAGCAGTCAACTAGAAATTGCTACAGTTTAGCCCACAGCATAACTGTGAACGTGTCTGTTGTTTTCAAATTATTATCATTGGAAACAGATGACAGGTACTCATTTTTTGTTCCAGTAGAAGATATAAAGTAACTAAATCTGTAGAGAACATATCTATTTTCTACCCCTTAATCCATTGCACTGAAAAAGATCACTAGGAGAGAAAAGACTGGGTAAGATCTTTGCCTACTTGATTTATTTGCCTCATGAATTTTATGAATCAGAATGTAAATGTTTGTTACAGTCCGTCATCCTAGAAAGGAGCATTCATATGAAAAGTAGGTCAAGTCACCCAAATATACGGTGTTGAAGAACTGTCGTAAAATGTATATTTCAAAAGCTGACAAGTCCCAAATAAATGTTCTCTCATTGCATGATGCATCATCTCATGGCAGCCATCCCGTGGTTTCTATGAGGAGCCTGGGCCACAAGGGTGAAAACGGGTAGCTGCTATCTGAATGACCAGCTGCTCCATGGGGGGAAAATGTGGCTGTCTGGTTCCATAAAGATGGCTGCCATGGGGACCTGCAGGCAGTTCTACTCGATTTACAGGACGCTATGAACTGGAATTGTACTGTGGAAGGTAAAGAAGCGAATGGAAGAGAAACTGTAATTTTTTATGGTAAACTACTGAGAATATTTTTGTTAAGAACAAAAGATGTTTCTAAAAGTCTCATATCAGGCTGTGTCCTTTGAATTCTTCAGTCATTCTGCTGACTAACTGTGCTAGTTGTGAGGTTTCAAGTCTGGAGAACCTACCAAGCAGTTTATAATGTTCTGAAAAAGGGAAACAGGTTGCTAGAATCTCAGTTTCTTAGTTGTCAATGTCATTAGTTTTTGTTTGCTTCCTGTTTGTACTTTGCATGATTGCCTGCATATGAAATTCAGGATAAGTAAATCTATCGATACTGGATGAATAATTTTCTAGGAGCATGGAAGAGCATGTAGGGGACTAGGGGAGCTAACAATGAGGTCAAGAAGAAAATGTTCTGATATTGATTATGCTGAGGATGGTACTATACTTCTTAATGTGGTAGCATGACCAAATTGTATGATGTGAAGTATATATTAAAAAAGTAAATCTGTATTGACACATACATCAGTAAACATAGTTCTAAAAGGTAATTTTGAGATTTGTGGGTGCTACTGAGATTCTTGTTTAAAACTCATTACTGCATTGTAAGCAAATAAGACATGCACGTACATGAGACATGAAGCACCCACACAGGTGATGCAAGGCAATGGTGACATGAAGTGAGATACCCCTGGCACACTTCCCACTAGTTATAGGAAAATAGATAGTGGTCCTTTAATCACTTCAGTTGCTGCTATCCTGGGCTACAAAAATCTCAGAATGTATTTCTTACCAATAGAGATTTATCAATACTCAAATAACTGCATTAGGTGAAAGCAAAGACAATGTAATAGATTTGACTATAATAATATATAGCTTGCATAATAAACATAATAGGTAATAAAGATTCCAAAACAATTCATGGAAAAAATTCCATGTAATTTTAATTCCATTTTCCCAAGAACATTTTTAATTCTTCTCATATATATAAAAATGTTTATCACCAGTTCCATCTGATTAAAAACTTGATGCTTGAATATGAGAGACATAAATTTTTCAGTTATGATATTTCAAGTTGATATATGTCCTGCTTCTAAAGTATATTAAAAGAAATATTAGCTCCACTGACATGACAAGATGCAATATGGCAGTATGCTGATCGACCCTGAGTCCTGGAGGAGCCAGGGGAGAAGTGACATGGGCTTACCCTGATGGAACCAGATCTCTGGGGCCGGAGAAGCCATATGGAGATTCCTGACAGTGCTGAGAGGTTTGAGAAGCTACAGAGAGGCCCCTGCCAGTACTGAGATGCTTCTACCATCACTGAATACACAAGACTCTATGCCCACTGACCTGTGATTGTTCTGGCATCATTGTATGTGCTTCGTGAGTCTGAAGAGGACTAATGGATTGGAATCAGACATATGGGCTAATATCGGACTTATGCTCTTGGACTGGACTAGGTTGGGATGCTTTTTCAATGTTCCATTCCTTTTGTGTGTGTGTGTGTGTGTGTGTGTATTATATTATATGAGGTAAAGTAACAATTGTCTTATACCATGGGGGTAAAAAGACCCCACATTTACAGAGTGGTTAACATTAATATAAAATCACATTTTTGAATAAACAAATGAAAGGCCATTTGTCCAGTAAGTGCTGTGACAAGAAAACAACCATGTCTGTGGCTTGCAGTGACAACAATTTTGAATCATGGGATCTGTGGTCAACATTTTGGCTGAGAGCCTGGTTATAAGTCACTCAGAGGCACCTTGAAGGGCATGATTCACAATTAGCATGCAATAAAAAATCCTTTTGGTCATCAATGGGATGCTTTTTCATTTTGAGTTCTGGAATCAAGTCAAAATCTCTTGATGACTTGGTTTGCCTGTAAGCTTTTTTTAATGTCTAGATAATTAAAGAAATTTCCAACAGTAAATATCAATATTATGTCAATGTTCTATGCTGCACGTTAGCATGTCTTACTTGTAATCTACTTAATTTCATCAAGAACTTTTATATTCATAGACTGTTTGGTAATGTGGTCAATTCAATTATTCCATATGCTTCTATATTATTCCATATCAAGACTTGAATAATATCCCAATCAGAAGGAAGCATTTTGGTTTGGGTAAGCCTTCCCTTCCCCTTAATGGTTCCTGTAAGACAATGACATAGAGAAATGCCATAGCCATTTGCTGAGTTTGAGAGGTTGCTGGTTAAAGACCATCTCTATGGCTCTTCTCCTCTTTCATGTCTGCCAATGACAAGAGCACTAGTTCTGACCTGGTTGCTCTCTGACATGCTTTTTTGGAAAGGTCAGTAGTTGTCTATTTCTCTTTGTGACTCTGTGTCTAAGAATTATGGACTGTGCTTTTAAAAAAATCAATTTCTCATATCAAACCAACATTGAACAATCTAATTTTTATTGGACATAAATCTAGTATTTTAGTCATTTTATGCAGATATTTTTAGTTATATTTGAATTCTGGAAGAGAAAACAGTGTTCTACGCTGACTTTAAAACCCCATTGACATCATCACTGGCGGCAGCATAAATTTATTAATCTTTGCTCTGCACCCACAGTAATAAGAATAAAACAAAAGTACTTTGCAAGGTTCAGCTTCATGTGTTAAGAGTGCCAATAATCTACTTCCTATCCCCAAACGATAACTGCTATGTGAATCTGTTGTTCGTAGTCACCTTTTCCTGACAACCAAACTTTGACCTCGGGGAAGTAAAAAGCGCGGTATAGTTTATATATATCTCCTTGAGACAGTTGTTTCACCTCTGACAAAATTATTTTAATGAAATATATTCTTACCTTAAAATACTTTAAAAGGCAGATTGAAACCTTTATAAGAAACTTGTTGAGGTAAAATCTATTCTTAAATATCAGGTATCCTACCACACCCTATAATGTCCACACAAAAGAAACACTGGGTGTTAATTTTGATATTTGCACAAGATCTGTTTTCATATGTTACCATCTACAATTACACTAAATTGTTATTTCCTTTGGGAATTCTGGAACCTAGGAAGCTATGTGTATGTTTAGTTTATTTACACCAATTTCCCCGAAGCTAGCGACTTTGTATGGCCTTTAGTACAGACTTCAGATCAATTCTTTGTATTACACTTTATTGCCTCATGGCTATATAACTTTTGAGTGCAAACCATTTAAGTCTAACAAGATATTGTAGAGAATACATCAGAGTGGGTTAAAATGTTTAAAAATCCATTTGTTCATGGTATATACATAGAAACACATTTTGCTATATTAATTCGTAGTATTACAGCCTGATTCTACACAAGAAAATATCAGACCTCATGTTCATTTTGTTTTACAATTTTTATGGAAATATTTTAAGAGTACTTTTGAAAGAGAACAAAATCTAATAAGAAACACATTTTAATCTTATATATATTTGCATCGGTTCAGTTAAAGTATTTCTGAAAGCATGTATCTATTATATACTAGCACTTTGAATCAGGGGAGCAAGTCAAATAATCCAAAAGTGACATAAAGAAACAAACCTAGAGAACAAAGACTTTGATGCCACACTGCTTACCTTGAGATTCTGGCTGTACCCTTTCCGCTCTCTGTGGCTCTAGGAAAAAATCTCTTACATTTTCTGAGTCTCTCTGCATTCTATTTTCTATCTACCACATAAAAATGACATTACTGCTAACTGTGATTGTGGCAGAGTTATAAACAAACAAATGGTAGCCAACTTTAACCAATGTGCATCAAGGACTTCTGACCTGATTAAGAAACTCCAAATGTGGCTGAGCCTCGCTGGCACAGTGGTTGTGTGTGGGAGTGTGGCACACTGGGTTGGAGGTTCAAATCCAGCAGCAGCTCTCCAGGAGCAAGGCTGGGCCTCCTACTCCCACCAGAAGGCAATGATGCCCCCCCCCCAAAAAAAAAGAATCCCAAATCTCACTGCCATTTATTTTTTTCACTTTCCAGACTTGTGGCCTGTTTGGGGCACACTCATGTTTCCTCTCTGAAGAAACAAGATTATATGTTACTTTTTGTATAATATCTTAAAGATATTACTACTATTATACATGTATATCTATATAACTACATATCAATCTATCTGGATCTATACATAGCTTTCCAGTTACTTAAGTTGAAATCCTATATAGTCCTCTGCATCTCTTGCCAGAGTTAGATGCTACTTCTTGTTTTGATAAATTTGTAACCTACATCTATTTCGCTCCAAATGATTCATTAAAATAATTTGTAAAAATTATTTTACAAGTCTCAGTCAACCTAGTAACTTTTTTCCCCTAGGTGATAAGAAATATTCTATGTTATTAAAATAGGACACATTTTTCTTTCACACATGACAGAACATAAGGCTTGAATATCGGGTAATAAAATATGTATAGACATAAGTGTAAGTAAATCTTTGTATAAATTATTTTATAATATTGCGTCCACTGAAATTCCCATACCACGCAAAATATTAACATTAGAGAAAAGATATGAAATGGCTTCAAGCAAGAAAATATTTTTGTATTAATTTAGACAAAACATGAGAAATTCATTGCTCAAATATTTTTATTTACTACAAATCAATGTCAAAGCAGCAGCTTCCCCTTTGGAAATTTAATTACTTCATCTATTAAGGAAAATAATTGTTTTGTTTCTTCTTTGATTGGAATAAGGTAACATGCTCAACTCTAAACTGTGTTTGTATCATTGGGATTAAGACTCTCATCCTGAATGGATCAGTTCTGTCAGTAGAACCACATGAAATCATTCATGTTTTTGTAATATGTTGGTAACATAAAGATTATCCAGGGAAAAGGTAAATGTAGTTCAAAACAAGTAGTTCAGTTCCAATTTGTAGCGAAATAATAAATAGCAATATTAAAATAAGGCACAAAACATGCTCAATATCTGTATTATTTTTCCAGCACTAAAAGGAAAAAATACATTCCAGAACTATCTCTGGTACTCTTTGCTCCTTTGGTCATTTGTTTCATGATAAATTTACAACTAATTGTGTCCTAGAAAACAGTAGGTGTTTTATTAACTAGAATTTAGGACAAGTTTTTGAAGAAGGCATGAGAATAATTAGTGAAAATGAAAGATGTTTATTGCTGTTGCTGCTGTTAGGTGCATTTGAATAGGCTCGGATTACAGTAAGACAACAGAACAAAACAGCGTCCAGTCTTGCATCAGTTTCACAATTGTTCCTATATTGGAACCCATGACTGCAAAAGCTTTGCCGTCTTCTTGTTGAAGGTCTTCCTCTTTTTTGTATATCTTCTTTACCAAGGATGTGACCTTCTCTATGGACAAATCTCTCTCGAAAGCATGCCCCAAACATGTAATACAAAGTCATATCATCCTTGCTTAAGGTGCATTCTGGCTGTACTTCTCTCCAGACAGATTTGGTTGTTCTTCTGGCAGTCAAAATTCTTTGACAATACAGGTATTCATGCATCAATTATTTTTAGTTTTCTTTATTCTTTGTCCAGCTTTCACATGCATATGAATCAATTTAAAATCTCCTGGCTTAGGTCAGGCACACCTTAGCCCTCAAAGTCGTTTTTTGGCTTTTCAACACTTTACAGAGGCGTATGCTGCCAATTTGTTGCAGTCATGTTTTGGTTTTTCAACACTTTACAGAGGTGTTTGCAATAACTCACTTGATATCTTCATTGCTGCTTCCATAGATTTTGAAATTGCATCCAAATAAAATCAATTCTTAACAATGTCTAACTTTTCTCCATTTATCTTGATCCTGCTTTGTGACCCGACTTTGAAGGCTTTTTTTTTTTTTTTTTTTATGTTCAGCTGTAGTCCATAATGAAGAACACAGTCTTTGATTTCCATCATTCAGTGCTTCAAAACTTCACTATTAGATGCAAGATTACATTGTTAACATATCACAAGTTATTTATGAGCCTCACTTTAATCTTTTTGTATGCTCATCTTCAGATAATCCAGTCTCTCAGACTGTTTATCAGAATAAAGATTGTATAGTATGATGACTAGATACCTCCTTGATATATACCTTCCCTGGTTTTAAACCACAAATTCACCTCTTATTCTGTTCAATTTATCCTCTCTTGATTTATAGTTCCACAAGAATGTAATATGTCTTTGGAATTACCATTCATCTCAGTGTTATCCACTTTGTTATGATCAATACAGTTGAATGCTTTTGTATAGTCAATGAAACATGAGTAATCATCTTGCTAGTATTTTCTTCTTTCAACCACGATCCATCTAATGTATGCAAGGACATCCCTAAGCCACATCATTGTCTGGCTTAAATTTCTAGTGCTCTGCTCAATATTTTACTACAATTAGTTAAAGATTCTCAGCAGTAAAATTTTATTTGCAGGTGATATTATTCAACAATTTCCACATTCTAGTAGATCTCCTTTAGTTAGATTTGGCACAGACATCAATCTATTTTAGTTCAGTAATCAGGTAACTGTTTTCCAAATTTGTTGGTAACAATGAGTGAGCCCTTACAGAATTGCATTCATTAGTTGAAACATCCCTAATGGTATTCCTTCAGCATTTGAGCTTTGCTTTGTACCAATGCCTTCAGCTTGGGCATCTTCTTGGGACTTCAGCTTGGGACTTCTTCCTTCAATATAATTATTTTTATCATAACGATCAGACATTAGTAATTTTGTTAAATTCTTATTCATAAAAAAAGATCATGTCAAAAATTGGAACCACAGTTATAAAAAAACAAGTTCTTGTCTATATATTTTCAGTCAAATTGTACATAGAGCTTACTAAGAATTTCTAATGGCAGTAGTAAAAGAAATGTCTAAATATTAGAAATGGTAAAGCTGGCTGTACAACATGGTAATTGTTACTAGTATTACAGAATTATGTATTTTTAAATGGTGAAATTGCAAATTTTTGTTACATATTTCCCTACAACTTGAAAGAAGAATATATAAGTGCTTCTGATTCAAGATGACCTACTAATCACAAGGAGATAAAGTACCTCTCCAACAAGCAGGAGATAGACACCCAGAAAGAGAAAATTGGGTACAAGCAACCATTGAGAACAATACAATGGAGAAGTAATCCAAGATGCCCAAGGCACAGGGATGGTGGTAGTGGCAGAGGGGAAGAGGAAAGGATAAACATGCCAAAGAAACACCTATCCCTTCCTGAAGCCATTGGTCTCCTGGAGGACTTGAGTCCCGCTGAACCTCTCTGGTGGCATGCCTTGCATACCTGGCCCTGAGACTGCCCACTCCACCTCCTTGTCATTGGCTAGCAGGCTTCCCCCAACAGGTGAGCCCCTTTTCAGGGAGTGCCCGTTGGCTGGGGAGTCATATGCCCTGGCCTCAGACAGTGCCACTGCTTCATGTTTCCGCGGAAGCACAGACTGACTTGAGCACCCAGGACCCCTCACGACCCCATTCTTCAACCAGCTCACCATTTTCTTCTGCCCTGCACACTCTTCAACTCTCTCAGGACAAAGTTTATGTTTAGTACATTGAGGGGGTTTCTTGCTGTTGTTATCATTGTTTTATTTGTTTAAGTTGTTCCATTTTAAGAGAACTTTCTTGTACGTATCGCTACTTCTACATGTCTATCTAGACAAGATAGACTGGACAAATGGGTTGGAGGCGAAAATTACGTGACTGATGGCTCCAGGGGAGGGAGAGGATGGGAAAAGGTGGTGATGTCGACCAGGCCAGGAGAAAGGGAATAACAACTGATACTAATGCAGGGACAACGTGGGTGAGAGAAGGCCAATAGGGATTGATTAAGACTAATGTAACAGAGAAAAAATACTGGAGAGTAAGCTTGATAGTGGGACAAGAGGGAAGCAAATGGAAATAGAGGAAGGAACTGGGAGATAATGAAAATTTATAGAGGTTTAAATACAGGTATGTACATAGGGGCATATATTTATAAGTGAGGATGGGGAAAGAGATTAATGTGTATACTTATAGGGTTAATAGTAGGACAACATATGGGCATTGGACCTCTACTCAAGTATCTCCTTGGTTCAAGAACACTTTGTTCTATTAAATTGGCATTCTAAGATGCTCACCTTTCTGACATGATCACTGAAGACAAATGTGTGCATAAGCAAAGGTGGTAAAGAAAGCTGATGGTGCCCGGCTATCAAAAGATGGAGCATCTGGGGACTTATAGGCTTGAAAGTAAACAAGCAGCCATCTAGCTCAGAAGCAACAAAGCCCGCATGGAAGAAGCACACTAGCTTGTGTAATCATGAGGTGTCAAAGGGATGAGATATCAGGCTTCAAGAACTCAAAAGCACAACTTTGCAAGCTCACTTTCCTGATATGATCCCTGAGGACAAATGTGTGCATAACCAAATGTGGTGAAGAAAGCTGATGGTGCCTGGCTACCAAAAAATATAGCATTTGGGGACTTAAAGGCTTGAGTAAACAAGTGGCCATTCAGCTCGGAAGCAATAAAGCCCACACGGAAGAAGCACACCAGCCTGTGTGATCATGAGGGGGTAAAGGGATCCGGTGTCAGGCATCAATGAGCTAAAATTATATTATTATTAATGAGGGGGAGTACAGATTGGGGACCCAAAGCCCATCAATAGGTGAGGTGACATCCTTTTGCAGAGGGGTTACAAGGAGGAGACGAGTCAGTTAAGATACAGGGTAGGAACTATGAAATATGCAACCTTCCTCTAGTTCCCATTGCTGCCTCCCACCCACTATCATGACCCCAATTCTACCACATAAATCCAGCTAGACTAGGAGATGTACAGTGAAGTTGGAAACATGGGAAACTTAGCATAGATGATCGATCCATCAAGACTAGTATTAGGAGTGGTAATACCAGGAGGGTGGAGGGATGGAGGAATAGAAAGAGAGAACCAACTTCAGGGATCTACACGTAGCCTCCTCTCTGGGGCACAGACAACAGGGAAGTGAGTGTTGGGACACATTGTACAGTGTACAGGATGAAAAAATAATTTGTAAATTACTAAGGGTTCAAGGGGAAGGGGGGTGGGAGGAAGGGTAATAGAGGGAGCTGATACTGGGGGCCT
>PVJH01031535.1:0-23802 GCA_004026705.1 Nesogale talazaci
TGCTAATGGGGTATACAGGAGCAAAGCGGGGGCAACTTAAAGCAACCAATCACAAAGCTACAATATAATCTAATGGACTAAAGGTTACAACATATGTAAGCACTATAAAACAATACAAAGGTATAATAACTAAAATGTAACACAAACAAAGCAAGCTATATGGCTTATACAAAAGGGTAAAATATAAACTAAACATAGACGCCAGGAACCGTTACAGGAAAAGGCTGGGTGTGTCCCAGCATGAGATAGGTGTCCTTTGTGCATCTGGTGGTCTTTGATAAAGCCCTGGGGCGGGATGGACTGTTTGCAGAGCAAACAATGGCCTCTGAATCTGGCTCTCCACACCAAGTCATGGTTTTTCCAATCATCTCATATCCAAGTGAAAGTTAGACCATGAATAAGGAAGGCAAATGAAGAATTGGGCATTAGTTATGGTATAGGTGAAGAAACATGACCATGAACCACCAAGAGAACAAACACACCTATCTTGCAAGAAGTACAGTCAGACTTTTGTTTGGAGGTCAAGAAGCTGAAACTACATCTGAAGTACTTTGGACATATCTTCAAGAGATAATATATTCCTGGAAAAAGAACATCACACTCGGACAAGTGGGGGCAACGTCCCCAGAGAAGGGAGCTGGTGCAGTGGCCACAGCAATGGGCTCCAGCGTAGCAGCAGTGGTGTGGATGGTGCAGGACCGACGATGAGGGTCAGGCTGGGACGCACATGGTCCCTGGGCATCAAAACCCCCTTCACAGCATCTCACAACAAGCAACCCTTCTCTCTGCATTTAAATTAAGCTTTTATTTATTATTTATAGGAGTTGCTTACCTAAGCAAAGGATCTGGAACCATTTAAAGCTCACTGATACTGATTTCCAGATTGTTTCCAAGAAAAGATGAGGATGGTGAACATAGGTCAGAAATGCAGTTGTGAACATGAGGGTCTCTGTGATGTGGATGTGCTCTGCGACTTTGACTCGTGGCTTCAAGGGACAGCGTAGATCCTCCAAAACACATGGTGAGCCCTTGTTTCTCTAGGGATGTCTCAAAATAACCACTTGGAGAAAATATTGTGACCTAGAAAAGGAAACAAATGGGGTACAAAAAATGGGGGGGACGGAGGAAAGAGTTCACCCTGCCGCTTTCTCAGCACACAAGAACCAAATATGCCATCTACTCTTGCCTAGGTCAGGGTTGTAATTCTAATTTCTAGGATGACCCAAGACTGGTGCGCCCACCTCTCCCTCTAGCATCTCAAAGACTGACTATGATGGATTTCACTCCTGTGACAAGGTTATGCTACATGGCACAGCCGACGTCGAGAGAGGGAGAGAGGGAACTGTAATCTTGAGATCTGTGTCAGAAATCAAAAGAGATTGGAAGCATGAGAGAGTCGCTGTGTTTGGATATAAAAGAGACCACTTGGCCAAGAATATGGGCAGTGTGAATAAAGCCAGCAAGGTGCTCAGTGCTACCACCACAAAGAACTACATTCTGCCAACAACCTGAGGGAGCTTGGACGGGAATCTTTTCAGAGTTCTACTTCCCAATAAGTAACCACACAGTCAACGACATGATCCCCCCGTGTGAGACCCCCAAATAGAGAGCCCCAAATGGAGGATTCAGCTGAAATCTGCCATGCTAACTGTGAGGTAAAACAGGTGTGCTGTGTTCAGTGTGGCATTTGTGGTCATTGTGTGTACGAGTTGAATGCCAGAGCCCTGGTGAGGTAATGAGTTCTGTGCTGGGCTGCAAACCACAAGGTCTCCTTGGGAGAAAGATAGGCATTCTGCATGTGGCAGTCACTGATCTGTGTCAAGTTCAGCACTGAGAGTGTAGGGGTGGAGTCTAGCCTGTCACTCTGGAGATATCCAATGAGACCTCTGTGGGGGCATGGCTTTCTCTGAGAATTCTGGGAAATCTCTTGATATTCCCACCTTGGAGGTGAGAGACTATAGACAGTCCCTGGGAGACGCTCGACTAACAAGACAAGATGGCAGCATAGACCCTGAGTCCTAGGAACTAGAGGAGCTAGAGGAGAAGCTGCACGGGCTTACCCTGATGGAAACAGACCTCTGAAGCTGGAAAAGCCTGAGAGACTCCTGCCAGCACTGAGAGGCGTCTACCACCAATGGATACTGCTGATGGCCCCTGAGCCCTGGAAACGAGGAGCCACGGGGAGACCCCTGCCAGCACCGAGATGCTTCTACTGCTGCTGGATACACAAAATTTCACTCACTAGCCTGTGATTGTCCTGGTGTCATTGCACATGCTTCGTGAGTTGGAAGGAGACTTTATAGACTGGTATCAGATGTATGGGCTAATATTGACTTTGGACTTTGCACTGGACTGGGTTTCTCAATGTTCCATTCCTCTTGTATATAAACCTTTCCCTTATATCCATATGCATGTTTATGAATTTGTTTCTTTAGCCTACCCCGACTAACACACTGCTCCTGCAAAATCTACAGCTTCAGAAACCCCAGGGGCAGTTCGACTCCCTCCTATAGAGTCACTGTAATTTGCAATCAACTCAATGGTAGTATTTCTTTGTGTGTGTGTGTGTGGTTTGGGGTTTTTTTTTGTAATAAAGTACAAATATAGTTATGCTTCAGAAACAAACAGCCTTTGCATTTTGTCACTTAACAAAGCAAAGGTTTATTTTTTCACTCGTACTCACTGAAGTGTTGGTTTGGGTCCTCACTGCTTGTCCACAGCCTTGATTCTGTAGCCGTGGGTGATTGTCAGGACAATCACCTAGGGACTCTGCTCGTTGTCATTGTGCAGAGACCCATACTTACTGAAGGGTACCCCATCTCAGCAGGCGCGTCCACTATCATCAAGGCAGAAAGGAAGCAGAGGGACAAGCTGCATGGTGGTGTTTTAAGCATCTCTCTCATGTGACATGGTCACCTCTCATATTTCACTGGCCAAAGCAAATCACAGAGCTGTGATTTCAGAGGCCAAGTATTTCAGAGTGTATGGAAAAGCACATTTTCCATGAAAGAAAACTAAAGATTTTAGGAACAGCTAATGAATACTACATTCTGCTAGCATGGGGACTAGGTCTCAACTAAGCCATTAGCTTGATGGGTAGTGTTTCTTGGGTGAGATAGTTGAGATTTACTGTGCCAACCTGGCCGATAAACACATATGGGATTAATTAAAGGGCAGAGAGATAAATGGCTCTGGGAGCCTCCCCTCTCTACTTTTGGGGCCTCTTGCGCTCTGATGGTCAGACCAGGGTGCCGCTGCCTTAGCCAATTCCCTGCTCTAGCTGGCATGGTTCAATTCCTGCAAGACATCCCTGAAGAAAAGTCACATGGACTTACCCTGATACAGGCCTGAGTGCTGGAGCAGCCATGTGGAGACTCCTGCAAGCGCTGGGATGCTTACATGCTCACTGATTCAACTTTCCTTCTGCAGTTGGCATCATTGCATGTGTTTTGTGAGATTGAAGGGGACTTTGTAGATGGGTGTTGGACATATGGGCTAATGTTGGACTTATGGACTTGTCAGCCCAGGGTTGGGATGCTATCTTAATGTACACTTACCCTTTATATAAAACTCTGAAATACACATGAGTTTCTGTGGATTTATCTAGTCTACCCAGACTAACATATTAGGTTATACCCAGGAAGGGCCTACATCTGCGACCAATGCTGCCCCATATAGTGTACAATGATTTCCTCCTTCAAGGTAGTCTAAGGTGACAGAATGTAAATGTCCATTGCAACATTGCTAAAATGACAACAATCAGAAATAATCTAAATGTCTATAACTCAAAATAGTGAAAAATGGATGTTAGTCCATGGTGATACATGCTGATAACATAGCAACAACAATGAACTTGAGCTACATATATGAATAATGATAAACCTTAAAATATTCTGTTGAGTGAAATGAAGCAAGGTGCAGTCCAATACATGGATTATGATGCCATGTATAAAGTTTCAAAACATGTAAAAGAATATATTATTTATAAATTTACACATAGATAGTGAAGTTTAAAATATTCATGGCGGGCTAAGCCCCGGTGGCATAGTGGTTGTGCACAGGACTGTGGTCCACTGGGTTAGAGGTGCAAATACAGCAGCAGCTCTCCAGGAGCAAGGCTGGGCCTCCAACACCCACCACCATAGGGCACTGATGCCCCCCCAAAAAGTATTCACGACACTGAGGAGCAGCAAATTCAGTAACCTGGCTGCCTCTTGGAAGGGATATAAAAAGGATACAAAGAAAGCTTCAATTGTATTCATAGTATTTTTTTTCCTAAATTGAGGGTGGGGGGTGGTGGATGGATGTCATCTTCTTGGTCCCTAGTCTGCTCGTGCCAGGAGTCCTGTGGGCACTGTGGTTATGCACTGGGCTACTAAGGGCGAGGTCAGCAGTTGGAAACCAGCTGTTCTGAGGGGAAACGACAAAGTTTTCTGTTCCTGTAAAGAGCAACAGTCTTAGAAACTCACGGGGAAGCCGCCCTGTCTAAGGGTCGCTGTGAGTCGGACACAGCTTGATGGCAGTGAGTTGGATTTTAGGCTTCTTTTGTTTTTTGTTTTCTGCATATCTGAAATATTTTTAGCAAAATGAAAGTGATAAATTTTTCTTATAATGGACAAATTAATACATTGATCTTGAATCATTACAGACCACAGAACAATGAGGGTCTTTGGAGGTGGGGCATCACTGCCCTCTGGTGGGAGTAGGAGGCCCAGCCTTGTTCCTGGAGAGCTGATGCTGGGTCTGATCTGCCCACCCAGTGGGCTGCAGTCCCGCGCACAACCATACGCCACCGGGGCTCAGCCCAACAATGAGGGTCTTAAAAAGTGCTTTGAACTAGGAATTCTGTTCCTGTGTTTGTTACTAAGTAGTTAAGTGATTCCAGATAAATATTCTTTTAAATCACAATGCTCGTTCTCATCTTCTGAAATAAGGGTTGGATCTAGAACGCTACTCCTTCATCCTCAAAAACCACTTGAGTTCTCTTTCAAACTCGTTTCTCTGCTATATTTCTCAAGAGGAGGGAATAAGACTTGACTAACGATGCACTGGTGGTGTCGAGGACTGCCCGTTAGACAGTGTGAAACTACCAGCCACTCCGCAGGAGGAAAATGAAGCTTTCTGCTCCTATAGGAGGGACACCTCTCAATCTGCCCTCTAAAGCTGCTATGCATCCGAGTGAACTCAGTAGGGGTGAGTTGTTTGTTTTCACCTATATTCCAAGTGCCCACAGGTTTTCCGTACATTTTCAAGCATCGTATAACAGTGTGATAAATTATAAGCAATAACAGATAATCAACAAAAGCTTTTAAGTCCATATTAGCGGGGCCGCACAGTTAAGTACTTCACTACAAGCTGAAAGGTTGACTGTTTAGAATCTACCCAGAAATGTCCCAAAGTAGTTCCTCTCTGCATTCACAGATTAGGGATTGGCAACTAATCACCACAACGAAGCCAAATTGCTGATTAGAAGAATGTTCCAGAATAACCAGGCTCAAGTGAGAGTTCCATGCTAGAAGAAGCACCCAGGAGAGAAATGGAAGCTCTATTACATAGCATCCCTCTAACCCTAATGAGCCTGTTGATCCTTCTGTGCTCCTGTAAATATAGATACTCTTAAACACGCTGCACCCCATCCCTATGAGGCAGAATCAACTCAATGGCAGTGGGTCTGGTTGGGAATTTAACCAGCTGATCGTGTACATGTTTATTTTTTGAGAGACAGAGAGAGGGAGTTGGCATGCTAACCAATCCCTGCAACAGAAAAGAATGGCAAAACAAGAACCAAGACTGTTTCTTGCCTACTGCCCTGCAATAAATGCCCTGTAGTGTCCTGTAAGTTACTGTAGGGTGTCATGATACTTGGAAAAGAGAAAAAATTAGGGGAACAAATTCTCAGTGTTCACACAATGTTAGACAATGTGATGTGTGGCAATTATAATTCAATAGGGCAGTATTCAAGAAAATGGAATAAATGCCAGAAAATATATTACCTAATTTGTTTCTGTTGTACACAGAGTACCAAGAGATATAACCACAGATGATTCAGTTGACTGAAGTGCACTTTGGTAAAACAGAGACTTAGAAGCCATGTTTCCTGGTGAAACATAGCATGGCCCAGTCTACTATATAGCTCGTGGGAAGGGAGTTCTTCAACTCATCTCAGCTAATGGCAGCCAGAGAGTTAAAAGGCTTTTCTGTTCATGGCTGGGCTAGTTTCTCTTTTTGTTTGGGGGAAGTGGTTCCTCCTTTTAAAAAAAGATCATTCAATTCCTCAAGGGGCAGAATTAAATCAATGAGATACATTGTTCACAGCAGATTAGATTTGAGTTTGGTTCATGAGAGACACAACAGAAGTCAACTGTGGGAACAATCTGAGGTTGGAAATCACAGAACTCCCACTGCGTCCTAGAGTTACACAAGGAAAGTATATTCAAATGAAAACTGGACATGTTCAGCCAGTATTTCATTGTTGAGCCTGACTCTTTGTTTTAGAGACTGAGAACTGGCGATTATAAATTGATGGAAGAAATTTACTAAGTCAATGGAAATAGAAAGGTAGAAGTTTACTTCTAGGTGAGGGATAAGTATACAAATAACACTGAAAAAAACAATGATAAAGTGGTAAGATGATAAAGTGGGTTGTTGGGAAGGGGGAGGGCTTGGGAGAAGATAATGCTGGCCTGACAACTATGGGAAATATAAACATTGGAACAAAGTTGGGAAATGTGTATAAAATAAAATCTTCACATAGCAGTATTGGGAATGTTAGGTTGCATTGCCCTAATCCCCCTTGGATGATGACTTGTTGAAGCATTGTCTCAGCTCCTGGGAATGCTGTGGATGAATAACTTTCAGTGGCCAACTCCTTCAAGAGCTTCCTCTTTCACGATTGTGGCAGTTACATAATCCACTGTCAACTTGAAGAAGGGTTGGAGTTTAACCTGATAATCAGGGCGCAGCTTGATGACGTCATTTGGATCCAAGACAGAGATAAAGAACTCACTGTGGGACCGACACACAGTCTCTGCTTTGTCTTCCTGCAAACAAGTCACATGGCACTATGCTGATGAAGGCAAAGGCCTGGAACTGGAGGAGTCACATAGAAATGCTTCCACCCATTGGATCCACAAGACTTTCCACTGACTTACTGTGATCTTCCCGCATTCTGCATCATTGCGTGTGTTGTGTAAGTCTGAAGAGCAATTTACAGACTGGTATCAGACATATGGGCTAATATTGGACTTATGGACTTGAACTGGACTGGGATGTTTTACCAATATGCAATTACTCTTTGATATAAAGTTCTCTATTACATACATATGAGTATCCCTGGATTTGTTTCTCTAGTCAATCCGGACTAACACAAAGATCATGCTCTTTCCTAGGGCAACCCATATCCCAGGCTGGATCAGGGCAGGAAGTTCCATCAGCCAATGTGGCCTCGGGACTGGAGGTAGGCTTGCTAACAGCCTGCGACATGCACAAACTTCCTTGCTGAAAGTGAAGAAGACTTGAAGCACTTGCTGATGAAGATCGCTACCTTCAGTCTGGATTATGACTCAGTGTCAAAAGCAAAATCCTGCCAACTGAACCACCTCCTAAAATCACAATAAAAGGAGAAAAGATTGAAGTTTCAGAGATTGTGTCTTGCTTAGATGCACAATCAATGCCCATTGAAAGCAACAGCCAAGAGATCGAAAGACACATTACATTGGGTAAACGCTGCGCAAGACCTCTTCAGAGTGTTGAAAAGCAAAGATGTTCCTTTGAGGACGAAGATGTGCCTGATCCAAGCCATGGTATTTTTAATTACCTAATACGCATGTGAAAGTTGAACACTGAATAAGGAAGTCCATAGTTAATTGATGTATGTGAGTTGTGGTGCTGGGGGAAGAATATTGAAAGTCCTAAGGACTGCTGGAAGGACAAACATCTGTCATGGAAAAAGGATAGCCTTAGAGGCAAAGGTGGCAAGACTTTGTCTTCCATCTTTTGGACATGTTTTCAGGAGACAGAAGTCTCCGGAGAAAGACATCATGCTTGGTAAAGTGTAGGGGCCGCAAAAAAGAGGAAGGCCCTCATGGAGGATTGATACAGTGACTGCAACAAAAGGCTCAAAAATGACAACAATTGTGAGCACAGCACAGGACTGGGCAGCGTTTCCATGCATAGTGCATTAAGGTAGGAACCAATTTAACGGCTCCTAACAACAGCAACATCTGACCATCTACTCGATTCTATGCATAAGTTTTTCCACAGCTACTTCTTCTGAAGTGGGCAGTTGATTCCTTGTCCATAATCTGTTCTTCATCTAGAAGTTGTTGAAACCTGTTCACTTTGAGTGACCCTGATGGTATTGGTGACACCAATGACACAGCGCCCAGCATCACAGCAACACACAAGCCAAGTGGTAGAGGACGAAAAAAAAAAGTAAGTTAGACACATAAAAATGCACCCAGAGGAAGACACCATTTCCAGCGAACCAAGGAGTATCCATGTATACCAAAAAAGGTCAATCATTGTGGCCAAGATCATGTTTGGGCCTTTTAGCCTCTTAAATGGTGAGAAAAACAATCACAAGTCTTTGAAGTGCCCACTTGTAATGTTTCTGTTACCGAAGTTCTGGGATACTAAGGCATCATCCCACCAGTTTGGTGGCATAATTGTGACCCAACTGCTTGAGCTCCAATCCTCTGACTTTAAGCTGGGGGCAACAATGGATGCAGGGTGGAGGTGGTGGCAACCAAACAACTGGGAAGCAGTCACAGGACTGACCCCAGTGGGAGGGATTCGCAGCGTATGGTCTGTTGTCCCAGAGGATTCGGTGACCTCAGAAAGATTTTGTGCTGGAATTGAAGTGGGAGGTCTCTGGGAACATATCTGACCCGAGGCATGTGGAGTCTCTAGGAAGCTCACCCTGATTCTGGACCGGGCCCACTAGAAGCTGATAGCAGAGGATCACACACGAGCTGCAGGCAGAAGGCAGCTTCATATTGAAGTCATGAGGAAAAAAAAAAGGCCTAGTATGCTGAGCAAGGTCTCCATGCAGGCAGGAATAGAGTGTCTGACTGATATTAGGTGAGGGGAATGTTGTGCTTAGGAGTTGTATTGTAAGCCGAGAGTGGCAAAAATAATTCCTGCCCATCCTCGACACCTCAGCTGTTGAGAACTGTGCTTCTAGCATTCTAATCAGAATTAGGGTAAGTGGCTCTTAAAGCTGAGCCAGCAGTTTAAAGTATGGGTTTCTCAGGACTGAGCGAAGTGAGCCAACAACTAACTATTTCCACCCAGCCCTCCAGGGCCGCACAGCCTCTCTCCCTGCTCTAAATCCCACTGCCATTGGTTCCAACTCTTAGGGCCCCATATAGGGAGTTTCTAAAGCTGTAAATCTTTAAAAAGGCAGAAAACCCTGTATTTCCCCAGCCAATCTGCTGGTTGTTATGAATCATGAATCTGTGATTAGCAGTCCAACACTCATCTGACAAGGTTCGCTCTCTACCTTCTAAGAACAAAGCTAACTCCCTGCCAATAGAGTCTGTTTCAACTCACAACAGCCCAATAGGACAGAGATGAACCGCCCTTTGGGATTTCTAAATCTCTCACAGGAGTGGAGGGCTCCTTCTTTCTCCCAGAAAGCAACTGGTAGGTTTTAAGTGCTGACTTTGTGATTAATAACCCATCTAGTGGTGGCATGAGTGGTTAAGTGCTTTCTTAACCAAAATCAGCAGTTCAATCCCACCAACCTTTTAGAAGAAGAAAGATATGGCAGGATTCTTCCATAAAGATTTACAACCTTGGAAACTCAATGACTTCCTCTCTGCCTGGAGAGCTTCCATGAGTGGGAATTGACTCAATGGCCTTGGGTTTGGTTCAGAACATGGCCTAGACATTGGGAGTTATCAAATCTTTCCAGGTCATTCTAATATGCAGCCAAGGTTGAGGTCTGCTCTATACCGTGCCGGATTGCCACCCAGTTTGACATTGACTTAACCACTGCTGCACAAGCATAAACTGTGAGACTCCCTCTCTTCCCAGTACAACTCTCCTCTCCACCAGCCCCTATCCTCCTACTAGATCACCAACTCTAAGGGAAGTGACTGGGTCATGTACTTATCATGAGTCCTTCTAATGATTAGACCAATTGGTCGGTAGACTTCCCTTTGGTGTAAATTGTTCTTACCTTCTGATACCCTCCCCCGTTAGTTTCTCCAGACAACTCCGTCTACTTTGATGCCATCCCCCAGGGCCCAATCTCTAGTGTCTGCCAGTTTGTTTGGCATTCCAGAAACTCTGCTTCTGGCTCAGTCTCTGGGAGAGACAAGGAGGGGAACCTCCAACAGTGATCATATTTGCATAATACTCATATACCGTGTGCTTCCATACCTACGAGGAAGCTTCAGACAAGTCATGGAAAGATGGAATGAAAAGATAATGAAAAAACTTCGTGAACTCTGTGAAGCAATCCTGCATAATTCTATGACTTCCCTTTTCTTTTCCATCAAGGCAGTTGAAATCTAGATAAATTTTCAGAATTGATGTGAGTTAATTCACACAGCAGCTGGGTTGGGTCAATCCATTTCTTATTCTTTGGTCCTTCTCAGACATTTTTCAGATAAAAATAAATCTGGGCTAACACAGAATCGCCTCGCCCCCTCCCCCATGTTGTTGAGTCGATGAAAATTCATCAGGGAAAATGAATATTTTAACTTAGTAAAATCCCATAAATATGCAATGTCTTAGAGACATTTCCAGGAGTCATTGAGATGTGTTGCTGTTGCCAAGTAGATGCTACTACAATAAACAGTTATCCACTGAGAAAGAAGTATATGCAGTCTTTCTGCCCATTCCTTAAGATAGACAACAAATTAGAAGTGTTAAAGGCTATGAGGAAGGACGTCATTAGATGATCACTAATTGTGAACAGCACGTTTATACTTAGGTAGCTCAAGAATTAACCAGAGGGCTGAGCCCCGGTGGCGTAGTGGTTGTGCGCAGGACTGCGGCCCACTGGGGCAGAGGTTCGATTCCAGCAGTGGGGCTGGGCCTCCTACTCCCACCACTGGAGAGCAGTGATGCTCCCCCCCCCCAAAAAAAAAAAAGAATTAACCAGAAGGATTTTTTTTAGTATTATTGATATAGCAATCAATTAAAATAAACACTGGAATAGATTGTGAAAAGCATCCATTTCTAGATGGCTTCAACACCCACCTTAACTATCATTTATGCTTTTAATTTGATTTGCACACTATTACTTTACAGTAGAGCAGAAATAATATTTGGTCCCATCAACATTAATTATTTTAGCTTCTAGATGTTGTAGTGGAAGAAAGTAATTATTGAAAGACAGTTCTCTTCGGGCAGCATTTCTAAGGGTGTTAGAGGTGGAACTACAGTGAACTGTACTTCCATCAGCCTGCACAGACATGACTCCGTGAGGTCCTCTATCTCCATTCCTTCCAATGGGAGTCCTTGAACTCAGCAACCCAGCAGAGACCAGCAGTGCCCAGAGCTGATGACTGCCTCTTCACAGCAGGACACTCTTGACTGAAGACACACTCTTGAGAATGGGGAAGGCTTACTTGTCTGTATTAAATCAAAACAGTGATCTCCCTCAAGGATCACTCATCTCCCACAAAAGCTGCCCTTTCGATGATCCCCTCCAGGTCCCGTCACGAAGGATCCCTGGTGGTTTTGCAGTGGGTTGTGTGCTTGGCTGCTAACAAAAGGGCAGCAGTTTTAGTCCACCATTCACTGCAGGGGAGACAATGAACCTTTCTGCTTCCATAAAGAGTGATGGCCTTGGAAGCCCAGAGGGGTTGTTCTATACTGTCCTATAGGGTCATGATGAGTCAGAACTGATTCAATAGACGTGAAAGTCGTGGGCCCTATCGATAAGAGAAGGTCCAATGGCCTGGTGATTGAATGCTCAGTTGATAGCCATAAGGTTGGTGGTTCAAAACCAGCTACACTGAGGAAGAAAGCTATAGCAGTCTGCATCCAGAGAGATTACACAAAGCCAAAGCCCACAGTCATCAAGCTGATTCTGATACTTATTGATCCTATGGGGCAAAGTAGAATTGCCCCCAAGGGTTTTCTAAGCTGTAAATCTTTATGGAAGCAGACTGTTACACGTGTCCCAGAGAGGAGCTAATGAATTCTGATCACCCACCTTATGTTAGCTGATGGGTGTTTAACCACTGTACCACCAGGGATCCTTTGGGAACAAGGAATCTACTTATGCTCTCTCTTTACCTTCCATATGGGAGGTTTGCTCAGCATTCAGGTTTCATCTTGAAAGCTTTTTAAAATTCACATCATCTTAAGCATGCTTTTACATGTAAAAATTAATCTTATAGGGCTCTATGCTTTTGGAACAACGCCTCCTCCCATTAAATGATCAGGACTTCGTTTCGATTTATAAAGTCAAAAGTATGCAAATATAAAAATCTATGATTCAAACACTTCCTCATTACTGTGAATTCTTAGAAAATCACAGAATACCTGGTGAATTTGGACACACGATGTAGTTAGTGGGAGGCCCTCGCGTGTTGATTCAGTTCTCTTTACAGTCTGTAACAGCCCAAAGAGATCCTTCAGCTCCAAGCTATGAGAAGTGAAATCTCTCATTAGACCACGAGGTGGCAGATTAATTGCAGGAGAGAAAAAAAGGGAGAGCAATAGGACAATTGCTGTAGCTAAAGTGAAAGAAAGGTTCTGTTCCTATGTGATTTCCCCTCTGATCAGAAGTTACGCCTGCTATCATGCCCCATCATTTTACAGCATCCAATGGCTTTCTCTTCATCTGAAAGATAGAAAAGAAAACAAACCCTGTTTGACGATCTTCCTGACCACATAGCTTTCTTGAATTCTACCTGGCAAAGGCCCCTCCAACACGTCCCAGAAGTGACTCACAGTACCAGTGGCCATTGCAGCCTGCTGCCCCGGGTCAGTCACTTGTTTATCACAGACAGCTTCTTCTGTAGTGTCCACAAGCACTATCATTGTTGAGTCACTACCTACCCAAGCTGGGACTGGTATCTTTTGTCATGTCCTGGACCATTACAACTGATTGACAACTGCACCTCCCTGACCTCCACGCCTCAGGTTCTGCCCTTTCCAACTTACTGCCACATCAGAACTGACCAAATCCATCTCCTACTGAAAAACCTACCTCCTTGACTTTGGGATCAAAGACAAATGCCAGAGGCCTTTCCAATTGGACCCTCAATCAATTCTCTTCAATCTCATTCATTCTCTTTCTCTCTCTCTCTCTCTCTCTCTCTCTCTCTCTGTCTCCTGCAACGCATACAAACACACACACGTTAATTCAACACGTGTGTGTGTGCTGTTTGCCATTTTTTTTCATGTCTCTCAGTTTGCACTGTTCCTTTGATCTAGAATGCTCTTTCCTATCTGTGTCTGGCAACCCCCAATCCCATGTGCTTCCTTGCTTCATCCTCACAGGTGGATCCATAGCACTCCATGTTGAGCTTTCTCCCGCAGAAATGAAAATGATTAGTTCTT
This sequence comes from Nesogale talazaci, assembly GCA_004026705.1. NCBI lineage: Eukaryota > Metazoa > Chordata > Mammalia > Afrosoricida > Tenrecidae > Nesogale > Nesogale talazaci. The sequence continues at coordinate 13,528 of PVJH01031535.1, forward strand.
AACGTGTTTGTCTTGCTCGCTGAATGTCATCATCCTGACTGAAGCAGTCAGTAAATGGAATGAGTGGTGTTGTCAAGTTAACTCCCAACTCATGATGACCCCATGTGTATTAAAATAGAACTGGGCTGAGCCCCGGTGGCATAGTGGTTGTGTGCGGGACTGTGGCCCACTGGGATGGAGGTTCAATTCCGGCTCCCAGGAGCAAAGGCTGGGCCTCCTACTCCCACCACCTGAGGGCAGTGATGCCTAAAAAATTAAAAAATTAAAATAGAACTGTGCTCCATGGGATTTTCAAAGACGGGCACCCAGACTTTCTTCTGAAATGCTTCTGAGTGAACTCGGCCCTCTAAATTTTGGGTTGATAGTTGAGTTTGAGTTTGGACCACCTAGGAACTCCTACTGGTGTATAGGAAGTTATTTTCCAAATAAATTTTCAGAACACACCCAGCTGAAGGGGCTTCACTGTCTCAGACTAACCACCTACAAGACTGTAAGAGAACAGACAAAATAAACAATGTTTTGTGTGGGAAAAGTTGATTGGACAAATACTATTGACCCTTCCCAAGGAGGGAAGGTGAACAGAATGGCCCTGGAATGCCAGAGAGAACACCAGGCTCCTTGAGTGGGGAAAGCCATAGAAACAGTTCCTTGGACTGAGCCCTGGTGGCGTAGTGGTTGTGTGCAGGACTGCAGCCTACAGGACTGATGGTTCAAATCCAGCAGCCGCTCTCCAGGAGCAAGGCTGGGCTTCCTACTCCCACCAGGGCGGTGTTGCCACAAAAAAAAGGGCTGAGCCCCAGTGGCATAGTGGTTTAGTGCGGGACTGTGGCCCACAGGGTCAGCAGTTCATATCCAGCAGCAGCTCTCCAGGAGTAAAGCTGGGCCTCCTACTCCCATCAGGGGCCAGTGATCAAAAAATAAAAAAAGAAACAGTTCCTTGTCCTCTAGTCAGCTAAGAAATCTGGAGGGGGATGCTTCCAGAAAGATGATGTCCTTGTCTACGTTTTTCCAACCCTCTGACTTTTATCTGTCCTTGCATACTTTCCTTCTGCTCTGTCCGCTCCAACAGGCAGAAAACAGATTCCTACACTTTTCCTTTTAATAAGAGAGGACTGGGTTTTCCTGGATGTTTTTAGTACTTTAAAAGCTCTCATTCAATATCACGTGGGTTGATTCTGAAAATATCCTGAATAAATATAGAATTGCAAAACCTAGACAAATGTATCAGGTTGGGTTTACTTGGCATTAAATGACCAAACCCATTCTTTTATATTGCCCTTTATTGTCCCTGGTACTCAGTATCTCTCTGTCCTGTCTCTTTCAGGTGCTGTCAACTTTGTTTCCACTTCCCCAACCCTATAAATAACCCAGGAAACCCTGCCTCATCTTGCACCCCCTCCGCAGCTGCTGCCATGCTCACTCCCCCTGCTGTAGGTCTGGGTCAGTCCAGCTCATGCAGAGTCTATCCCCTGACTTCTGCTTTACCAAGTAGGGTGCCCTTCTTCAGGAAGTGTCCTCGCTTAAAAGCATACTCAAGTGTATGAGACCAAGTATCACCCTCCTCACATCTCAGGCAGGCATCCCTGCATCCTCTAAGACGGATTTGTTTGTTCTTCTGATTTTCCATGGTACTTCTAATATTCTCTGACAGCATCATAGTTCAAGTGTGTTCAGTATTTCTTGGTTTCTTTTTTCACTGCCTAACTCACAGATGGATAGGAAGTCATTGAAAATGCCATGATTTGGGTCAGGTGAACTACCGTCCTCAAAGTGTTCTTTGCTCATTAACCCTTGGTCCAGTTACCTTGAGTTCATTCAGATGGAAGGCTATAGCCCTTGATCCTCACCAGTAAGGGACTCCAGTGTCCTTTCAACCAGCAAGCTTGTATCATCTGCACACCACGAGTTCATAACAAGCCGTCCTCCAATGCTGATGCTGTGTTCTTTCTACAGTCCAGCTTCTCTGGCCGTTTGCTCAGTATACAGATTGAATAAATAAGGGGACAAGATACAACCCTGATGCACAGTGTACCTGATTCCAAACCATACAATATCCCTTGCTTCTGGTCAAATAACTGCCTCTTGGTTTATGGACACTTCCCCAGGAGTACGGCTAAGTGTTCTGGAATTGCCATTCTTCACAATGCTGTCCATAGTTTGTTGTGATCCGGACTATCAAATACCTTTGCAAAGTCAATAAAACCTAGATAGCCATCATTCTGATATTCTTTGCTTTCAGCCAGGATCTGAGTGACCACAGCAATGACTCAGCTTCATTCCACATCTTCGGGAATTCGACTTGAATTTAGAGCAGCTTTCTGGAAATATGTTGCTGCAATAGCTTTTAAAATTATCTTCAGAAGCGTTTTCACTTGCGTGTGACATTAATGGTAATTTCCACATTATTTTGGGTCACCTTTAAAAAAATGGAACAAACATGGAACTCTTCCAGTGGGTTGACCAAATTTCCAGTCAAATGAATGCTTCCAGCACTGCATCCGTTTTTTGAAACATTTCAATAGGCATTCCATCACTTCCTGGAACCTTGAGTGTTGTGTTTTGTTTTTGTTTGTTTCATATGCGGTATGGTCTTCTTCCATCAGTTTCTTGATTATATACTTCAGGCCTTGATTATATACTACCTCAGGAAATAGTTTCCTGTCAGCTAATATTTTTAGTGTCATAACTCTGTGCATTCCTTCCCATTTTTTTGAATGCTTCCTACACCTTTCCATGTGGTTCTCTATAGATACATGAGGAACCCTGGTGGAGTAGGGGCTCACATCAGGCTGCTAACTGCAAGGCCAGTATTTAAGAATCGCCAGCCACTCCTCAGGAGAAAGGCAGCACTTCCTACTCCCAGAAACAGTTATAGTCGCAGAAACTCCCAGCGGCAGTTCTTCCCTGTCCGGGAGGGTCCCCGTGAGTCAGACCTGGCTCAAGGGCAGGGAATCCAGGTTGGAGTTCTGGTCTATCACGCTTTGAATTACTTGCCTCTTTCATTTGAATAGTATAAACCTTGGGAGTGGAACAAGAAAAGAGAATACATTTGTGAAACTTCAGTCTGCGACTTTGGGGTAAAATTGGTCTAGTCATCCAACCTTGCAGAATCTCAGTTTTCTCATCTGAAAAATGGGAACAATGACCACCTTTCTTTTTTAACCACGGAGGGGCACTGCGAGCTCATGAGAAACATTTTTTTAAATGTCCTACAATATCGTGCCAGCCTAAGGTGGTTTTATTTTGTTAGTACAAATACATAATTTTAACATGTGCCTGGCTTATTAGAACTAGCATGCCACCACAACGTGCTGGAAGAAAATGAGAGATGGAACCAGCATACTAGTTGGTAGGTCACCTCGAGAAGAGAGAAGCTTGGAATCCTTGACTCCAGTGAGATGTTATCATGGTCATCCACTCTATTTGACTCTGTCCCGCAGCTGTTCTCAACCTGCGGGTCTCGACCCCCGTGAGGGTCAAACGACCCTTTCACAGGGGTCGCCCCATTCGTAACTGTAGCAAAGTGACAGTTATGAAGTAGTGATGAAAATAATTTTATGGTTGGGGTCACCACAACATGAGGAGCTATCAGGAAGGTTGAGAACCACTGCTTTAAAATGTGTTTTATGTACAGTAAAAATAGAAGGCCAAATTCTAAAACCACCAGAGCAGCAAAGGCTTTGTATTTTAAGTTGTAGAAGCTTATCCAAAGAAGAAGAAAGCATATTTGTAAATTGAGGCCCCATACTCTATCCTTAGGCTGGCTTCACCCTCTAACCCCACTGCCTCAAAAGGGTCATTTTATTCTGTAGAATAAAAGGTAGTGTTATGTGTTTGATCTCCCCTCTGTGAGTGCATCTGTAATGTAGATCACGTTACTCACTTTTGGGATATACTGCTTGAGTCATTTTTCAGCCAGTATTCCAAGAACACCCACGAGTTCCAATGACCGGTAACACCAATTCCCTTGGGAACCGAGTCTTCCAGAGTTTGAGACCTTGAAAGTCTTCCAGCATGGGAATGAGGCAGCGGTTCCTGAGCGTGACACAGAGGCAACAAGGCCCGTCCTTTCACCGCAGACCTTTCTCAGAATTCTGCCCATTCATGCTCACTCAGCAGAATCCCCACCCACTGCTCCAAAGGGCCAAGACTACAGGTAATGCAGAGTGATTGTGGTCTCAGGCGCTGGCAGAGAGCGATCCACACCTCAATGGAGGCATTGTTTGTGCTTCCTCCTCCCCCTCCTAAGGATGACAGGGTCCAAGTGCTGAATCAGTTCACAAAGAGAGATAAGGAAGGGACTGAGGGTTGAATTCACTGGTCTTGCTACATTGTACTGTTGCAGCTCATGCCCTTGAGAAAACTATTTTATCTACTGAGATTTCATCGACAGCAGAGAAAAGAGGATTTCTGTAGACTGGGTGTTAAGCATCATTTGGAACTCTTTTAGTTAGTTTTAGGGAAAACCTAAGTAAGTGTTCATAGGGAAGCAGGACATCACCCCACCCACCCCCAGTCCCCAGGTTAGGCACCCTGTGGTTATTTCCATATCAACAGGATCCTCCTGACAGACTCCTAGTCTGGAGAGGAGTGTGATGTCCTTTGCTTCTTGTCTTTATTTTTCTCCCAAAGAGAGCCTGGTGTGTTAGTCGAACCCCCTTAACTCTCTAGCGGCATGCCTATCCGTCCTAGACTCTGAGTCCTGATGACAGGGTTGAACTTACATGGTTAATACCTGCAAATATAGCTATACCCTTGTATGGTTAATACCTTCAAATATACCCTTGGAAAATGAGTAAATGAATAGGTAAAAAAGAATATTCATGGCCTAGAAGGAGCCTTGATGACCTCAAAAGTTAAGCGTTGGACCACTAACTAGGTGACTCCGTTGCAAAATGACGAAGTTGTCTGTTTCCACAAAGGTTATAGTCTCTGAAAGGCTAAAGAGCAGTCCTACTCTGCCCCATCAAAACACGCCGAGCCAGACTCGACAGCCTTGGGACTGACTTTGGATATCATGCACGGTCTATTGTAATTGCTCATTTTCCTAACTGTCCCACTAAAGTGTACCTTCTGCAGGCACGGTGTTCCTTGCTGTCTGCAATATCGTCTATACCAAGTGCTCTGTGTTGAGGAGTCTAGTGGTGGGATAGTTTCCAGTTGGACTGTGATGCACACGTCAGCAGTTTGACACCGCCAGCAGCTCTGCAGGAGGAAGACGGGGCCCTCTACTCCCATAAACAGAAACATGCAAGGCTTCCTTGTGAGTCAGTGTTGGCTCAATGGCAGCCATTTTTTTCAAGGAGAGAAAAATTAGCAAAACATATGCAATTCTTGCTAGTGGACTTCAAAAACCTTGGGGTAAAGTATCATCTTTTGATTCCATCTTCCATGAACTTTTTTAAAGCTAGTAACTGAAAAACCAGTTAGTAAAGAATAAATTTTAGGGCTGAGCCCCGGTGGCTCAGTGGTTGAGTGGTTGAGTGCAGAACTGGTGGTTCTGCACAGGGCTGGTGGTTCAAATCCAGGGCTGGTGGTTCAAATCCAGCAGCAACTCTCCAGGAGCAAGGCTGGGCCTCCCACTCCCACCAGAGAGGAGTGATGCCCCCCCCAAAAGAATAAATTTTATTAAGATAGCTTTTTTCCCCACAATTGATCTATGGTGAATCTGTAATCTGAATAGTTCTATAAATGCAATCTTAATCAAAATCGCAACAAGCTCCTCTGTAGATATTGACAAAGTGGGATTCCAAAATTTATTTGTGAATTCAAAAGTTCTAGAGTAGGCAAAACAATTTTGGAAAAGAAGTAAAAAGTTCACAGACACGTACTACCTAAAGCTATCTTGATAAAAACAATATGATTGGATTAAGTATAGATCTATATGGCTCCGGAGATCATAACAGAGTATCCAGTATTGTCCTTGTGGTTTCCACTAGGTTAGTTCTGACTAAAGACAATCTCGAGTATCACAGAGCAACACTGTGCCAGTGCATGTCATCTTCACCATCAATTGATATGCTTGAGCCTATTATGTCGATCCATCTACTTCTAGTCAAGAGTCTTTCCTGATGATGTGTCTGAAGTAAAGGAGCTGCTGTCTTGTCCTTCTCACTTCTAAGGAGCCCTCTGGGTGCATTTCTTCTAAGTTCGCTCTGCCAGCAAGTCAGTGTACATTCCATAGTCTCCACTAACACCACAATTGAAATGCATCCATTCTTCTTCTCTCTTCCTTGTTCATTCTCTGGCTTTTGCATACAGTTAAGACCATTGGAAAGTGGGGGTTGGTGAAGGTGCATCTTAGTCATCCAAATGGCAGCTAGAATGAGACTTTCTTGTCAAGAAAGAATTTCTTTTCTTTTTCATTCCAACTACATCACATTTTAATATTTTTGCATATATAATTCAGTGACATGAAAGATATTTATTATAGTGTACACTTGATTTTTGACCAATGTGTCAAGGTATGTCTTCTTATTTGGGAGCTTTAAAATGGTTTTATTGTCATGCAATCCATATACATACAATTTAATAGTTCAGTCATATTAAAGAGTTGTGCTGTGATCACTACGATCAATTTCAAAGCATTCTCTTCTTTCTCATACTTGGTGTTAGATCCTGATTCCTGTCCACCCCTCTCCTCCCCTGCCATAATCCTAGGTATTTTTCAGTCCAGTTACTGTCTTTAGATTTACCCATCCTGAATTTTATATATAAAAAGTCATGAAAAACACAAACAATAAAAAAGAGGGATTTCTGTGGAGACTTAATCTGTGCAGGGACCAGGCAAATGGGTGTGGGACTTTCTCTGTCATCCATAAGAGCCACAGACATTACCACTGAGTCTATTCTGACGCATGGCAACCCCATCAGGCAAGGTAAAACTGCCCCTAGCAGTTCCAAGATGGGAACTCTTTTTTTTAATCATTTGATTGTGGGCTCATATAGCTCTTGTCACAATCCATCCATTTATCCACTGTATCAAGCACATTTGTGCATATGTTGCCATTATCATTTTCAAAAAATTTTATTTCTACTTGAGCCCTTGGTATCAGCTCATTTTCTCCCTCTCCCACACTTCCTCGCTCCCTCCCTCATGAACCCTTGATAATTTTTTTTTCATTTCTTAAACTGACTCCTGTCTCTCTTCACTCACTTTTCTATTATCTGTTCCCCTGAGAGGCGGTTATATGCTGGCCATTGTAATTGGTCCCCCCTCCACCTCCAACCTTCCCTTTACCCTCCTGGTATCACTACTTTTATTTGTGAATTCAAAAGTTCTAGAGTAGGCAAAACAATTTTGGAAAAGAAGTAAAAAGTTCACAGACACGTACTACCTAAAGCTATCTTGATAAAAACAATATGATTGGATTAAGTATAAATCCATATGGCTCCGGAGATCATAACAGAGTATCCAGTATTGTCCTTGTGGTTTCCACTAGGTTAGTTCTGACTAAAGACAATCTCGAGTATCACAGAGCAGAGAAAATGATAATGGCAACATATGCACAAATGTGCTTGATACAGTGGATAAATGGATGGATTGTGACAAGAGCTATATGAGCCCACAATCAAATGATTAAAAAAAAGAGTTCCCATGAAGGGTTTATCTGCCCTGGATTGCTGATGTTTCCACCTCTTATCTGTACCTGTGTATACGCTCTGTGTCAAGGCGATTCAATGGAGGAAAAATAACCTTTTCTAAAATGGTGATGGAAAAATTTACATCCATATGTTTAAAAATAAAGACAGTCAGCTTTTACATTAGAGATTGGGGAAATGAACTCAAGTTGGTCATAAAACTAAATGAAAAATCTACCTATAAAATTTGTAGAAGTAAAAAAGGAAAGTTTCTTTTGCTCTTCAGTTAGGCAAAAATGTCTTAGGATACAAAAGGCCACAGATCATGAACTTAAAATATTGCTAAATTTAACTTTGTCGTCATTCAAATATTCTGTTTGAAGACCTTGTAAACAAAATGAAAAGACAAGTCATAAACTAACAAAAATAGTTGCAGAACACTTATCTAATACAGCACTTGTGTCCAGAATGCATAAAGAAGTCTCCGAAAGAAAATAATAAAGAGTTGAGTGAGAGGTTTTCTCAGACACTTCATCAAAGAAGATATATAGGTAAACAAGCTCATGAAAATGCTCAGCATTGTCAAATAGCAGAGAACTGCACATTATGAGACCATAATGCGATGCAACTTTACATCTATTAGAATGAGGTGGCTCAGGAGACAGGCAGACAATACTAACTGTTGAACAGGATGTAATAAAACAACTCAAATGCTCATGTATTGTTATTGGGAGTGCAGAGTGATATCAACACTTTGTAAAACAGATAAGTGACTTCTTGTAGTGTCAAATATACACTTACCATATGACCCAGCAAACTAATTCTTCAGTATCTATGCAAGGGAAACTAAGGATTATTTAATTGCTTCTCTCTCTCTCTCTCTCTCTCTCTCTCTCTCTCTCTCTCTCTCTCTCTCTCTCTCATACACACACACACACCTACTCACAAGTGTTTGTAGGAGCTTTATCGTTATTATGAAAATCTGGAAACAGCCTAAACAAACCAACTGGTGAGGAGCTGAACTGTAGAAGGCTTCTCTCAGTTGCATAGAGCTGCTACAACTGGGATACCACAGATGGCTTTAACACCAAATTTTATTTTCTCATAGTTTTGTTGGAGACCTGAAGTCCAAAGTTAATGCACCAGCTCTAGGATGAGGTTCTTATTCTGTGAGCTTGGTAGGAAATTCCATTTCTCTTCAGGCTTTGCTTCCTCAGGTACTCAGCATTTGACGGAGGAAGAGCTGCATCCTCAAGCAGAATTGACTTCAATGGCATGGATAGAACACAGCATTGAGGACCTTCATAGGCTGAAAGGACACTCAAAATAAGTAACCACAGCTGCTAACATCCATTCATCAGAATGTGAAATGTACAAAGCATGAGTCTAGAAAAATGGGAAATCATTCAAAATTGAATGAAATTCAGAAAATCTCTATCCTAGGTATTAGTAAGTAAAATTGGCCATTTTGAGTCAGATAATAATATGGCTCTCAATGTAGAGAACTATTCAGGGGGGATGGCATCCTACTTATGGTAAAAAAAAAGAATATTTCAAGATTTATTTTGAAGTACAATACTGTCTGTGATAGCGTAATAGCTCTATGCATCCAAGGAAATTCGATTATTACAACTATTGTTTAAATTTATGAACCAACTCCTAAAATTTGTGATGAAAAATTAAAGAATTCTACTAACTTCTGTCTGAAATCGATCAAATATGCAATTGGGATCTATTAATAATTATTGGAGGTTGGAATGCAAAAGTTGAAAACTAAGAAGAAGGACCAATAGATGGAATCTAGGGTCTTGGTGATAGAAACAAAATTGGAGATTTCGTGATAGAATTTTGCAAGACCAACAACTTCTTCACAAACCCCCCCTTTGAAGAACAAAATTCACCACAACATGTGGACTTCTCCAGATGAACTAAACAGGACTACCTAACTAAGTTGACAGTAACTGCGGGGCAAGATAATGGAGAAGGTCAATATGAGCAGCTAAAACCAGACCAGAGGCTCTCTGTGGAGCAGAACATCGATCACTCATATGTAAGTTCAGGTTGAAGCTGAAAAAATTAAAACAAGCCCCCAAGAGCCAAGATCCAACCTTGAGTCGGGCCCATCCGAATTTACAGAGTATCTCAAGAACAGATATGAATAGAGTTGATATCATGAACACCAGCGACAGAAACCTTAAGAAAGAGCTGTGAGATGACATCAAGAACAGCATGGATAAACAAAGCCAAAAGTCATTAAAAACACAGGAAAGGAAGAAAAAACCAAAGTGGATGTCAAAAGAGAATCTGATTGGATGAAGGGACACATTGGATAGTGTACAGTATGAAAAAGTAATAACAATTTGTAAATTATTAAGGGTTCATGGGGGAGGGGGAGGGGAGGGAAATTTGGGGAGCTGGTACTGGGGGTCTAAGTGGAAGGAAGATGTGTTGAGAGTGATGATGGCAACAAGTGTGCAAATGTGGTCTGCATACAATTGATGTATGTATGGATCGTGATGGGAATTGTATGAGCCCCCAATAAAATGATTCTTTAAAAAAAGGGAGGGGAGGAGAAAGAGGAGCTTGTACCAAGGACTCAAGTAGAAAGTAGTTGGAAATGATTATGGCAATATGTGCAAATGTGTTTTATGTAAATGATGTATTCAATGTTAAAAGAGCCATAAGACCCCCCCC